>CALNHX010001391.1:0-229599 GCA_940337035.1 Agriotes lineatus | reverse complement strand
GAGCTATAACGAACTATAGAGAAAATTCACATTAAAAATAAACATTTAGTAGTAGTGGCAGATTAGAATGCCCACACTGAAGACGGTCAATATCAGAGTGCTAGACTCTTACATAACGAATCAGGCACTAATAAGAAATATATGGTTTAATTACAAAACAATAGAGAAAAGAACCTATGAAGCAGAAGAATTAGGACATACAAGCATGACTGATTATACGTATAGACCAGATGTATGAGACACACAACACAAAACACAGACTAGTAGTAGCAGATACAAATATCCAGAAGTCAATGAAGCAACAAAACACGAGACTCCCTTAAACAGAAAGTGGGGGTAAAAATGGCCAAGAGATATATGTGAGAAGATTTTGGTAGAAAAATAGAGCAAAATTACGTTGATAATTAAAAACAATTCTGGAATGTTGTTAAAAGATTGAAGGAAATCAGACAGAAAAAATTAGAAATGTAAAAAATCAAAACTGGAAACTACAAACCACACAACGAGAATACTAAAAGCATGGTACGAGCACTATACATTAAAATTGCAAGACACTGAATTAAGAAATGTCAAAAATGAAGAAAGCCATACAAGGGAGATGAAAATATACATAACAATGAAGAAATAACAGAAGATGGAGTTAAATAAGCTCTAAGAAAAAAAAATTGGAAAAGCAGCAGGGGAGGATAATGTAACTCTCGAGCTGAAACAAGGAGAACCAATAGTTGTAACATGAACTATCTATAGTTATGTAGTCTAAGGTATTATTCTAGCAATAGGTACTCTAGTATGCATGAGTCGTGAAATGACAGATACTGCTTGTAACCTGTTCTTGTCTTTGCTTGTAACCATTACATGTTGTACACAAGTTTACATTAAAGTGTATCATACCATTGCTACGTGTTATGTAGGTTATTACCGATGTTACATGGTGTCAGAAGTGCTCTAAAATACGAAGGAACCTACGCATCAAGGGTAGGAAGTGTAGACAAAGAAAAAGAAGCATTAAAACCATCAGTAAGTAACCTAACCTAATAATGGATGACTCAGCACGGGGAATTAAACCGCCAAAATACCTAAATATAACAAATGATAGCAATATGGCACTAAACTGGAAATATTGGCTACAACAATTTGAATGGTATTCAACTGCCACATAGTTAAGCACAAAAACACCAGAAGTGCAAGCAGCAATGTTTATGTCGGTAGTCGGCCCAGAAGCAATCACAATTTTTAATAGCTTCAATTTGACAGCTGATGAACAAAAGAAATTGACTGTTATTAAAGCAAAGTTTGAAGGCCACTTTACCCCTAAAATAAACATTTCATTTGAAAGGTATACTTCTTTAAAACCACACAAAAAGAAGGCGAGTCATTTGACGAATTTCTCACGGTAATCTATACCCAAGCCAAAACCTGTGACTTCGGGACACTGCATGATAGCCTAATAAAGGACAAAATAGTCTTTGGCATAAAATCTGACCCGGTCAGAAAAAACTGTTATCAGAAGAAAATCTAACACTTCAAAAAGCAATCACAATATGCAAAGCGAGTGAACAGCCATCAAAGCAGCTGCAAAAAAATTAAAGCAGGAGAAGCAGTTCAAGTAAATTTGGTGAAAGGCAAACAGAAAACCACGAAAAACAATGAAGAATTCGATTACAGAAGGTGTGGTCACCACATGGAAGAAAATGTTGTCCAGCCTACTAGAAGACATGCAAAAAATGCAGAGGACAGGAACATTTTGAAAGCTGCTGCAGAATGAAGGTCAAGCAAAGCAAGAACGTGAACGTAGTCGAGGAGGAAGAACTGTATATCAACCAGGTGAACGCGACAACCGACAACAAGTGGAGTGAAACTATCACAGCTAAAGGTAAGAGATTTACAGCAATCCTAGACACAGGTGCACAGTGCAACGTAATTTCTACACGTTTAGCCAACCAGTTGGGAACTGAAATAAAGCAATCACGCACAAAGAGGCTGGTAGGATTCACCGACCACAAAATTGAAATAATCGGAGAAATCACCATAAATGGTAAGATAAAGAACCTCTCTACCAAACTAACGTTTAATGCTGTAGATGAAAACGTCAGTACGATTTTGGGAAAACAGTTCTGTGAAGACCTAGGCCTTATACTGAGGATCACAGAAGTATCTGCAGAACAACAAGTATTCAAGGTCTAGGCTGTCTAAAAAATTTCGAATATAACATAGACCTAAACTTCAGCCAAGATAGGAAGGCGAGCCAAGTAAACAAACACACGTGGTCGGTGAATATCACGTGATAGAAAGGTGTTCTGTGGTTGGCCATTTCGAAGTGAAAGTTGAACATCGTTTATACGCGCCGTTACACTAGAGGAGGAATGAGCGTTGTTTTGTTGCGCGGTAATTTCTTTTACGGTAACATGCAATGGACGTTTACTTAAAATGCGCACCGTGTGAAACTGGTTTAAGCAGTACTGAGAACTGTCAGAATCTTTATTTACATGGCCCGCCTTCGTAACGTGGCTCAAGTTTAGTTGAAAATCCAAATTTCAGCATCAAGCCAGCAAGAAGAATAGCTCATAAAATAAGACAGCAAGTCAAAGAAGAGTTAGATGGAATGGTGAAGCAAGGTGTAATCAGGAAAATAGAAGAGCCAACTCCAGTAGTGAGCGCAATGGTAATCGTAAGAAAAAATTCAAAAATAAGAATTTGTTGGGATCCAACCGATGTAAACAAGAATATCCTAAGAAGGCATTACCCACTCAAAACTATTGAAGAGTAAGTGGTTCCAATTACTATACAATTCTAGATTGCAAGAAAGGTTTCTGGCAAATAAAAGTCAGTGAGAGGTCCCAAAAATACCCAGCATTTGTCACACATGCGCCAGGCTACCGTTCGGATTGGCGTTGGCGCCAGAAGTATTTCAAGAAGTCATGAATAGAATACTTCAAGGAATTCCAAACACAGAATGTTCAATGGACAATATTCTTGTGTATGAGAAACAAAAGAAATACTGAAACAAGTCACGAAAATGGTCATAACAAGAATACATGAAGCAAGCTTAAAATTAAACCAAGAAAAGTGCGTATTCGAGGCACAGAGCATCAAATTCTTAGGTCACATATTCACAAAGAAAGGACTAAAAGCGGATCCAACTAAAATAGCAACGATACAAAATCTAAAGACCCCAACAACCAAAAGTGAACTTCAAAGATTGTTAGGTATGATTACTTATCTGAACAAATTCATACCAAACATGTCACAGCTGACAGATCCCCTAAGAAAGTTGTTGCAAAAGGACGCAGCATGGATTTGGGAGAGTGAACAACAAGATGCCCTTGAAAAAATCAAGAAAACTAGCAAGTCCACCAGTGTTGAAGTACTACGAAGGCAACAAAGAAGTTACGCTATCAGTAGATGCCAGTTCCAAATGCATGGGTGCAGTCCTGATGCAAGAAGATCAGCCAATTGCCTACGCGACAAAAGCACTATCGGAAGCTCAGCAGCAATACCCACAAATAGAAAAGGAAGCGCTAGCGATCAGGTTTGCATGTAAGAAATTTCATGAATATGTTTATGGACAAAAATTGCTAATAGAAACCGAACATAAACCTCTGGAAACCATATTCAAGAAATCAATACAAAATGCTCCTCCAAGATTGCAAAGAATCCTATTTGATGTGTTACAATACTCACTGATAGTCAGGTACAAAAAAGGCACACAAATTCCAATAACTGATACCCTCAGCAGAGACTGTAAACAGAACTCAGAAGATAACAACATTGACGAAGAATTAGAAATTCAAATAATACTCCCGATGACCTGAAAAACAAGAGAAGAAATCGTAGAAGCCACTGAAAACGATGAAGAGTTAAAACTACTTAGTCGCCTAATTCAAACCGGATGGAAAGAATCTGCTAAATCTCAACCAAAAGAAGTTCAACACTACTACACAATGAAAGAAGAACTCTCCATCTATATGAAGGACTAGTATTCAAATCAGACAAACTAGTTATTCCAAAGTCCATGATAAACAGAATGTTGACAAATATTCATCAAGGCCACCTAGGAATCCTGAGCAGCTTAAAACGAGCCCGTCAGGTACTATATTGGAAGGGACAAACGAAAGACATAGAAAAATTAATAAATGCGGTATATGTGAACATACACAAACAAGCAATGTCAAAGAACCAATTGCAATGAAACCAGTGCCATTACTCCCGTGGCAAATAGTGGCATCAGATTTGTTCTCATACCAAGGTAACAAATACATAGTAATCGCTGATAGCTACTCCGGTTTCATGGATTTTAAGCGATTACAAAACTCAACAACTACAGAAGTGATAAAGCATCTGAAAACATGGTTTGCAACACACGGCATACCAGAAACATTAGAATCAGATAATGGCCCATAGTACAACTCAAAACAATTCCGAGACTTCACTACTACTTGGGACTTTAATCATCAGACATCAAGTCCATATTAGCCAAGAGCAAATGGCCTCGTAGAAAGAAATGTTCAGATCGCAAAAAATATACTGAGAAATTGTTCAATGGACAAATCCAATGTGGAAATGGCCTTACTAAACTTCAGGAATACTCCAAGAAACGAAATTTTAGGGTCACCAAACTAAAGACTTATGAGTCGAACTACAAGAACTACATTGCCAATAGCAAAAACACAGCTGAAACCTACCTTAGTGAAAAATGTAGAACAAGAACTTACTAAACTCAGAATCAAACAAAAACAGTATGCCGACAAAGGTACGAGGAGCAGTAAACCACTAGAGGAAGGAGAGAAAGTAAGAATACAAACGTCCAACAGAAACTGGCAATCCGGAAGTGTTCTCCAGAAAACAGACAACCCGAGGTCAGTAATTGTGCAAACAGATGAAGGAAGTACATACAAGAGAAACGCTGCACATGTGCACCCCACACAAGCAACCATAAACCAACCACAACCAACAGTTGTAGTGACAGAGCAACCAGAACAGAAAAATGGAAATTCAAACCAGTCGGCAATAGAAACGTCCAGCGAAGATGTAACATGAACTATCTATAGTTATGTAGTTTAGGGTACTTTTCTAGCAATAGGTACTCTAGTGTACATTAGTCGTGAAATGACAGATACTGCTTGCAACCATTACGTGTTGTATACAAGTTTATATTGAAGTGTATCATACCATTGTTACGAGTTATGTAGGTTATTAGCGGTGTTACAATAGTAATCAGATTAATCAATAGCATATGGTGATATGGTCACAATTACATGTGACAATTGTAGAGCAACTTGCATAGGTCATATAGCACAACAAATATATTCCATAATAATAGAAAAATTATTCAGAAATGAAATAGAAGTCAAACTACAAGAAAAACAAGCACGCTTTCGATTAGGACGGCAATCACAAGACCACATATACTATAACTGAGTAAAGTTTTCATATACATAGCATTCTTGGACTTAAAAGCAGCGTTTAACCAAGTATCACGAAAGCAAATATGGGAAGCAGCTCAAGATTTACAAGTTAACACAAAATTGGAGAGAATCATAAGAAGTATAAACAACAAATTGGCAGTAAGATTAAATGAACAAACTTCGGATGAATTTATATGACAGAAGTATCAAAAAGATAATTTAAGTCTTCCTATTGGTTATATACATGAATTATATTAGCAAATAATAAGAACAGCCTTAGGTTATTACACCTTAAATCCAGTGAAACTAAAAAATGTTCTTGTATGCGGATGACATACTACTAATGGCAAAAAATGCTCAGCAACTGCAGACACATAAATATAGAAAATAATTACCCTACAAACGTTCAAAAAGGCAAAAAAATGCATATCACAAGAGAAGACAGCAGAGAGATGAAAATCAGCTAGAAAATAAAGACGCTAAGAATACCGGGGTACAATAATCAGCAAAGATATACGAATGGATCAAGACAGCAGAAACCATATTATTAAAGCTAACAGTATATTACCAAATAGATAACACCTTAATAGGGAAAAGGAAACTAAATACAAAAGCGAAAATACATCTATAGGCCATTCAGTAAACACAAAAACATTTTAATTTTTTCGAAGTCGGCATATTCATACAATTTTTGTACTAGAGATTCTGTATTTTGTTTTGCAAAGGTTTCCACACCTGCATAAGGGCGGGTATGAATTTAAAAATTACTATTTCCCGCATCTCTTATTATACAATCATATGCCATGATTTTCAAAAATTCAACCAATCACGTGTTTTTATAGTGGCAAAATATTTAAATTTTCCCTTGGGATAATATCAGTGTTTTTTACCACTTGTATCCTTGGCAACCACCAAATATGTTGTTTTAATCAAGGTGGTATTTCAGAAACATCATTTAAACTGTCATTGTGAAATGTTACATTCATTGAATACCGATACAAAATGAACCGATATTTGGGAAATACTCCACAAAATGTATTTTGCTCGGAAAAATTCTTACTCAAGATTTGTTGTTTTTTGGCAATGTCCCTCGACAAACTAACTTTGACAAATTCCCTCACCTTCGGCTCGAATTTGATCAAGTTAGTTTGTCCTGTGACATTACCAAAACAAAAAACTTTCGCAAAACATTTTTACCGGCAAAATCGTTTACCCTTAATTAGTGATCGGCCGATACCGATATAAATATCGGTGTATCGGCAATATCGGCAAATCTTGCCGATAATCGGTATCGGCAAAATTTTGCCGATATATATCGGCAAATTTAAGATCAACCATTTTATTATTAAATTATATGTGTTCGCCCAGTTCCTCCCAAGGATACTATAGTTTTACAGATGTTACAAATAGCGGCATCTTTTTCAGATTTAGCAGTCGCCTTCTTTTCAAAAAAATTCCATAGAGAACTTTTTTTCCCTTCCGTTTTACTAGAATCTCCAGCAGCTTTGGGTATAACTTCTTGTGAACTATTTTGTTCTTTTGGCTTAAAATATGTAGATATTTTTTTTTACTATTATCGCTATTTTCTCCCATCGTATTTTTATTTGAATCCCAAAAGATTATAATACCGCACAACACAATCGTTATCTGAGCAGCAACTGCAGCAGCACTGTGCACTGGCGCAAAACAATGAAACAATCCACTTTCTGTAAAACTGGTAATCACCACGACACTGTCGGGGACTTACCGAAATTGGTTCATGTCACGTCCGCATCGATGCGGAGTTGCTAATTTTTACTTATATCAACGTATATTAAATAATTACAGACCGTTTAAAAATGTAGTGCCGATACCGATATATATCGGTATCGGTTGATTATCGGTATCGGCAAAAAAATCCGTATCTGCCGATCACTACCCTTAATGCATTATTACTGACGATCAATGACAATTAATATTTCTCATTATTTCATGGTTAAAGTAGATATTTTTCTGGAAATTCTCGCTTGAACTTCTATAAAATCCAATAAAAATACCTATTAATAAACGCTACGTCAATAGTATCCAACACAGTACTTGTATAATATCCTTCAAAGTAGTTATTCATAACATTATGACAGATGCTAAGTAAATGTCACACCCTTAACCTATTTGTTTTAGTAACTTTTTGTAAGTACATTCCTAGACAAAGATGAATTTTGGAAGTACACTCATAAAATTTTGGAAATCAAAGGCCACTTATACTAATTTTCACTTAAGAATGCTCTGAATTCAAACTCAGTTTTACACTAGGAAAATATAAGCTTGTTTGACTGATCTTGTTTTATAATAATTTCATCCTAATTATTCAATTAAACGTTGTAGGTCGGTCTTTGTTGCCACTATTTATCGATTTTCCTTTTATATTTTCAGGATTCATAGCGAATGTCAAACAGACAATTTTTTAAAAATATTTTATTTTCATATGCATGTAATGACGACTTCGTTTGACCAATCATAGTCATAGTTATGTTTACTAATTAGTTCCAAATACTGCATGCTTATTTGAAATTTAGTATAGTGTTTTTATGTTTACTGAACAGACTATATTTAAAACTATATATGTACAATAATGTACTTTACAGAGTCCAGGACGCTACTAGAACAAAACAAAATGAAATACCTAAGATGTAAGCAAGACCAGAAAGAATAGAGTATGCAACAGAAGCATTTGAGACGAATTAAAGCTGAAGCCATTAGTAAAAAATATATAAACAAAACAGCTCCAATGGCATGAGCATCTACTCTGTATGAAAAAGTAAATATACCCAAGGAAATGATATAAAATGAGAAACGAATATCTTCTACATTTTGGCATCGTATGTTAAGAGTATCTTGGATGGAGAACAACTAACGTCTCTATCCCGAATAAACTCGACTACAAACAAATGCTACAATGGCCCTGGTGGCCTAGTGGTTAGAGTGGCAGAGTAGTAATCACAGTGATCAGTGGTCCTGGGTTCAAACCTCGGGGGAGGCACAAATTTACGTTGAAAAACGTGCAATATCAGTCCTTCTCAGGACTAACCAGGAACACCTGAAGACGGGAGTAGATCAAAATTCCCGAAACGTTGTGTGATTTACACCCTAGACAGTGGAAAAAGTCCGAAAAACATATCATAATAGACCACTCCCAAAAAATTACATTCAGAGGACAAATGCTAGAATATTTTTGGCCACATACTTAAGTTTTAGTACTGATTTAAGTTCATAGTAGCACCGTTTACACATTACAAAATAATATCTATAGTAAATTATGAACGCTAAAAAGCTATTAAACTAGATTCATACATGGCAGCAGCTGTAGCATCATCTTGCCCTTTTTACCAACTAAAATTCCAAGCCATTTCATAAAAGAATACTTGGTACTTGATGCTACATGGTGTAGGGGTGAAAAATGTATTAATCGCTTTTAATATTGCATTGAAAAAGTAAATTAGTTAAAAAAAAAAGCACAGAAAATAGTTAAATTCCAATCCCAGTAGTTGTTATTATCAAAACTACCATAATGGTTGTTACTATAACTATTATAATGACTATAATTGTTGTTATAGCTGTAATAATGGTTGTCATCATAGGTATTTGACTTTTGCTTTATTTTACTCTTGCGGATTTTAATGATCATAACTAGAAAGATAATAATAATGAAAATAACTGCCAAAAACTAAATCAGAATTTGAACCAAAATATTCTTATGCTCCTTTTCATCTGAAATTCCTGCTTCTGGTTTAATCGTAGTAGAACATAAATGATTGTACATTATTTCTACACCATTGCTCTAGTTTACAGTTCTATGTTTGCAAATTGTGCAATACACACAAAGACTATACAGATAACAGCACACAACCATTCACAAAAGCAGTGAATAACATTTCTTGAAGCCATTGATCTAGATTTTTTTTCAGAACTTTCATTAAAATTTATTTATTTACATTATTGATTAACGTAAAGAAATAGCATGCAATAGACCCATTATTAAAACAAAAAGAAATAATAAAGAGGCTAAGATATATAAAAGTTATATAATATTAAAAAAAATACGAAAACAGGCAATACTACAAAGACCAGTGGTTAAGAATGGAAAGACAACAAAATATGTTATATAATTTTTCAAAAGAATTTTGTGCGAACTATAGAGAAGGCAATTACAAATTCGAAAAAGAAATTAAAGAACGTACAACCAAGAGACAAAATTTTTTACATAAAACACAATTGCACAATTAAAAACGTAGAAATAAAAAATTAAGACAGAAAGTAATAATGACTAGAGTTGACAAAGATACAAAATTCCTCCGTCAAAAAAAAAGAAAGACAACAAAGATCCTGAGAGAAAAGAAATGGAAAACAATGTTTCCCTACATAGAATATTCAAGGTAGTTTTGAAAAGGAAAAGTAAATTTTTTTTAATGTGGCACCAAACTGAATTTTGGAATTTGCATCGACATTTTGTAAAGAAATTCATTTTTTAATGTTATGTCATCTCCTAGTGCATAGAGGTTTCGAAATTGCAGACACATGAGGACTTGTGCCCTTCGAGGAACATGGAAATAACATACACGGTGCATAAAAGCTAATATTATAGGGAGAACGGTTCAAAGTAATGAAATAATGCAGTGCGCACTCCTGCATGTAATTTTGTTTTTGCTAACAAATGACCAGTCCAGTTGTGAGAAAGCTTGTAGATTCATATATTCTTGGCAATAATTACTATTACTACCCTCAAGGTGCCACCCCTAGATGATTTTTGGAAGCCTTATCCAAAAAACTTCAGGCAATATAAACAAATAGAAGCAAGTTCTGAGTCCTCTTATCACAGAATAAACACCTAACGAACTCAGAAGCAACACTCGCGGCAGCGTCTTTGATATTCGAGTAGCCGATTTCAGCTATGGCGGCCATATTGAAAGAGAGTAGATCAAGCAGAATATTCAAAAAATTACATATGATTGCACACCACCGACCACCTTTTAATGCACTCATGTTCAAATAAATCTCATTTTTCTACGAATTTGTTATAAAACACGGTCGTAAATCGCTCAAATTGCATTAAAAACAATGCATGGAAACACAAATCTGCTCGCTGGCAACATGACTATGGGCTGATTTTTTAACATCTGCCAAACAGAGAGTGTCATTTCTAAGTCCTTTAGGTGTTTATTCTGTGCTCTTATGGATATTACTCGTAGATACGTTGTGTAAAATGACTTTGTAAACAAATAGATGAAAAAGTTACTGACTGTAAAAGTACATCTTCTATTTGCAAATGACCCCATTTTGTAAAATCTTTTAAGGAAGAGGGTTCAAAATGATTGAATAATGAAATGAACTCTCCTTAATTACAAACACATGTAAAGCAGCCACTCACTGCCTTCAACTTCCTCCCCTACACCACTTGTGTAAAGGTGTAATCAATTGAGTGAAAAAGTACCGGTAACAACGTAAGTAGTACAATTGCTTCCTTGGATTATGTGAAGTGGACCAAAAACTAGTTACAAATTATCCAGTTGTGTCCCATAGTTTTACAGTTTTGAACTTGGAAGCATATGTGGCGAGTGCTCTTAGTGAAATGTTGAGCTTTTGTTATTGCCCGAAAATGTTTCGATTCTGTTGGAAGAAAGTTTGCAGATTCGCATATTTCTGGTGAAAATTTTATTTACTTAAAATGTATAGTTGAATAACGTTGATTACTTACAAAGATATATGCAGTAGCCACCAACTTCTTTCTGCCTTGAACTTCCTCCCCTACACCACTTTTGGCCGGTGGATCCAAGAAAAACTCAACTTCAAGTGATAAAACAAATTAAAGCCAGTTTGAGTCGTCTTATACTATACTGTACTTATCCCTTGACACACTTATGTCAAATATAAACAAGTGAATCACCAAGTAACACGAGATAATGAGGTACATATGCAGAAGGATCACTTCCTTGGACTGTGTAAAAATGAGCCAAAACTAGTTACAATGTTGTGAAAATAACTCACGGTCAATATAATTTCCTAGCAATTAGTTTCACACAACCTGCACACTTTTTAAAGTTATTGAAAGATGCGGCTGCAAATGTCCATCCTTTCTCATCTTTAAATCTGAAGTGGTAGGTATTGATAAATTGCTGACTCAACTTTAAACTGATTTCATTCGTCTAGGCTTTGAAATATGTACTTAATTCCCGTCTCCCTTGCAAATCCGCTTTAGCCAAAGTCGTTGCACATATATATAAAACACAATATGATAATGGCCATACCACACTGAAAGCATCGTTGTAACAGATTATGAAGACTAAATTAATGTGTCTTAAGGAGTAGGCAAAAACCACTCCATCCCAATACTGTGCCAAAATATCGATGTCTCATTTTGTTTTAAAATGATTTTGGTTTCTTTTATTAAATAAATCAGACTGAATCCTTTTGGTTGAAGATGCAAACATATGTACAATTTTAGTTTCGAAGTGAACTGTCTCTTCCTTACAGAATAATAGAAACCAAAAAGAGCTTGTAAAGCAAGTTTCAACAATCTAAAAGAATAATAATAATAATCTTTATTTATCCCACAAAATTAAAAAATACAGAATAAACAGAATTTGAAAATATAAACAAAAATAGGATAAAAAGGTGAAAGTTCAACAACTTTAAAGTTATGATTCTTCCACATTCCTCTAATAATAATAATAATAATTCTGTTCAGCCTATTACATGATGCGCAATAATGGAAAACAAAAATAATGTAGTAAAATTGTGGAAAAGCCAACAAAATAGATATCTATAACACTAAACTGTCGTAGCACAAACACGAATACTATTAAAATTCGAACTTACAGCTTTTAATTTGGCTTCAATTGCGGTAAGTGAAATAAGAGTATCAGGTGGTGGTGACGGGCTTCCTGGAATAGCAGGCACATCCTCGAGATAGGGAGATAATACAGGATACAGCGCAGCTGGCGATGGGGCTCTCTGGTTGTCAGGCATGCTTATTCCATATGGTGGCGGCTGAGCAAAACCTGTAGGCCTCTTGGCATTTATTATTTGGAAGTCATCGGTATCATTATCAACAAGCGGGAATGGTATTGGGGCCAAGTACTGTTGGATCTGTTGGAGGTCCACCTCCTGCAGATGACCCGTACAATATTTGAGTGATAGAAACATCGCCATCTATTGCCAAGTGGGTTATGCGGTCATAATGTATTCTTTGGGGGAACTCACAGTAGTGTTGGCCATTTACAGCAACCTAAATAAGAAATTATGTAAAGACTGTTACAACAACAGACTTTAAATACCTTATAGTGGCTGAAATCACATAGTATACTGATTTCAAATTTGTCTGCACGTCTAATTGGCATTACAATTGCAAGTCCATGCTGTTCGTCACCCCAGACTCCATTTTGCATTGAATTTAGAGCAATGAAACCTTCCAGTATGCGTACTGACACTTGCACAGCAACATCATCTCGTGAAGTGCTTCCTGACCCGCAATGTAAATTAATATCGAACCTGAAATATGAAATTAATTTCTTGATTAATTTACATCTGCTTTCATACTTTTCAGTATTAACAGAACCACCTCCGCCGCAGACTGACAAATAGAAGGTCTTACAGATAATCCTCATTTTTACCTTATTTACATTTTTGTACCCATAAGCATACTGTAAGAGTCACATAAGTATACTGTAAGAGTCAATAACTCGTTTTATAATCCAAAAGTGCCACGTTACAACAATTACTTAAATTCTTTTCTATGTAAGGTCCGGCAACGAAGTGGGGTGGAATATATTTCTAAAAGTATGAGAATTACATAAAATTAGCATATATAAAAGTTGTAGGTACCTACTGTTGTGATCTACGTCGCCTTGGGTTGCTAGAGCGACGTGGATCAAACAAAAGGCAGTTAAAAACAAATTTATTATATTGGTTCATGAAACAAGACGTGTTTTCTTTGACCTTTATATTTAAGCATATATTGTAACCCACCAAATGGTATCATATCTTCACACGTTGAATATGTTGAGATTTATTAGCGCTAACAACTAGCACGTCATCTAAATAGCAAAAAATGAACCTCATCCCTTCGAAAACTTCTGACATGATAGCTGACCAGCTACTCTGAGCATTCCGCAACTCAAAATTCATTCTTAGGTGTATAGCTACCCAATGGTGTTATTATTGCGGTCTTATCTGTGTCTTCTGGAACAATTAGTATCTGGAAATATGCTTTCTTTAGGTCCGGTTTTGAAAACATCGTTGAACCATTAATTTTGTACATGAAATCTTGAATAAATGGTATAAGGTGCATATCGGGATTGTAGCACTATTCAATGGATGATAATCGCCACACACCCTATAACTACCGTCCGCCTTCTTTACCAAGTGAATGCCTGCCACCCATGGACTCGATGCTCTTTGTATAATGCCTGATTCTAATAATTCTTGCAGATGTTTTCCAAAAATGATAATTGTTCAGGGTTTAAACGTCTGCATTAAGTAAAACGAGGTGGTCCTGTTGTGATAATTTTATGCACAACTTATTTTTAATAGGTGCATTGATATCGAAATCGTTGAGCAATTTGGGAAACTGTCCCAACAGATCTTTGTACTCTTGTTGAATAGAATCAGGGATGGTTTTTTTAAATGAAAGTATTGATTGATTAAGTTGTTGATTGTTATGTGAGAAAGATTGTTGATGGTTGGATGTACGTGTAACTACATGGTTACTTCGGGAACAACTCATAGGCATAACAGGTTGTGGATGAGTATTATTTTGATATAGATACTGAAGTTATTTGGACGGACCTTGTGTAGGTGCATGTGCAACACTTGACATTGGCATATAACAAAGGGGAGACATCATCGGACTATTAAGACAAGAATGTTTATTCGTTAGAAGATGTGACGGTAGTGGTCAATAGACGATTTGAGACAATTGTCAAATGGTTCACAATTAATATTGTTGGTTGAAGTTTCAGATGTAAAAGTGTGCGTATGAGTTTGCTGCACATGCGCCTCCTGTTGAAGACAAGCGACCGATGTATATGATTGATGTTGCTGGTGTGCAGGTTAAATCATAGTAACCGATGAAAGCGTGTCTAAGGACAATATGTGCATCCGGCACTGGTCCCTGCATGCATGCCTGCTGCTGTGCAACAACCGGCACTTGTGCGCATACAGAGGGCACACTAGAGAAAGGTTGTGCAGACATGAATTGAACCGAAGTGTTGAATGTATCATATCTTACAGTACAAAGGTGGTGCACATTAATAAAATATTTTTCATTATACAGAATGATTAAAAAAAGTGAGGCAAACCGCATTACTTTTTTTTTTTAATTGAACCCTTTATTATTAGGTAGGTAGCTTAGAATTTTGTGCCGAAATGCTAATCATTTTAATATAAAGTTGTATGGGACGAACGTTAACCAGTTTGGAGATATTAATGATTTTAAGCAAAAGCATGTTGTAATAGAAAACATTTGAATGAAAAATTTTACCAAAAATTATGTTTTGCGAATTAGAGGATGTTCAAACTCAAATTTAATAATTTCAGAATTTTTTAAAATGAAACACCCTATATATTTTTGAATCCTTGAAATGCCCTTTTAGTGATCGTTCTTTTGGTATGTTACTTTATATGCAGAAGTTCAATAATTTTTCAGATGAGCGAAACTAAGCATTAAAAAAATTAAGTGATAACTAACAAATACCCTTACAGTGGTAATTTAGACACTTGAACTCTTTGAGAACAACAAAAAAACAAACATTTAACAAATTACGTAGAGCATTTTGATGTATCTTTCCTTGTATTAACAATGATTGAATTTTTATGTTCTAAACCTGGTTTTAAGTTATATTCGGTGTGTTTAGATTCGCATTTTTACAGTGTCTGCTTGTTATTCCTTTAAATAAAGCACCATGAGAGACTACATTGTTTTTTATGTTAAAAGAAGCTCTAGATAATGAATGAATGAATGAAAACTCAAATACCTATTTGAAAAAAAGCTGAATTCAGAGGTATGAAGTAACTCATTACAAGAAAACTCATTAAAGAGCTTCTCAAAAATACAAAAATTTACAAGGAGTTTTTTAATAACCCCTTTTCTTTCATTAGTTTCTTTTCTAGACTTACGGCAGCCGCATAAACTTTCAAATTATTTTGCTTAGAATCGTTAGTTACCTCCAGAATAATTAACATTAGACCCATACACCTTTATATAAAATTGATTAGCACTTTGACGCAATACTATTAAGGTAAACATAAGGTGCTCTATTAAAAAAAAAGAAGGTTTGGTTTTCCACACTTTTTGAGCCATCCTGTATAATCAATAATATGTACCACCTTTGTAACGGGTGTTCATAAACAGTCGTCATCCCAGTTGCTTTGGAAAACAAAATGTTATGTCTTTGATTAATTCGTGCAACACAATGAAACGTCATTGAGTACTGTCATAGCACATTTTTTCTCAATTTTAATAGACATACGTTTCTGAAGTCAAAACCTACTGGGATGACGACTGTTTATGAACACCCGTTACTTACAGCTTTTATACATATAAGCACATTTTATGTAACCCATACTTTTTATAAATATTTCCCACCCCTGCTTTGTCGCCGGACTCTGTATAGGTTATGTTCATTGTTTAACCAAGTAGAAAAACACTGTTATTTATTTAATGATAATTAGAATATATTTAGAACTAAAATAAATGTTTTTTTAATAAAAACCGCTGTATTAATAAAAAACAGCTATTTTGATTTATTATATTTTGTCACCTAACCCATATATTTAATATCTACTATATTGCTAGCGGCTATGAGTGGAGAGGTCACAGCGTAAGTGAGACAGACAACCCACTCTTCGATGTATTTGGTGAGCTGTGCGCAAGTGCCTCATCCGCGCGGTGGGGAAGTGGTCAAGTCTAAAATTCGCTTCTAAAGGCAGAGTTCGAATTCTCAAGCATGCTCACGAGACTATGTCGGCGCCGTAATGTTTTCGGCCGTTCCCAGGCTCTGCTAGCAATATAGTAAGTAATACATATATGACCTAACTTAACCTATCATAACCTAAGCTGCTCTATTCTACTCTACCCTAACCTAACCTACAAACATCTACAGAAATTATAACTTACGGAGAAATAGTACATTACTTTACAAGGGATGTAGATAAGATTTACACTACCGAGGACCTGGTTGCGAGGTAGTGTAAATCTTCCTACATCCTGTAAAGTACATAATTTTTTTCACTACCAATATTTCCTTATGTAAAATAAATGGTAATAGCCTAAACCTAAAATTACTACATTTTCTAAATTATAGTAGCCTATTTCGGGCGCTTAAGGCGTTGTTAGAGTGCTGTGACGTTTTGTTTGACGGTTACAAACGCACTGTGAAAAATGTGTGAATACGATTGCGAGTGCTGTTTTGTTAGCTTTGTGCTTGTATTCTGATTAAAAATGGATAATAGTACAAGCAATAATGGTTTTCTTTCTCAAATCGGTTGCATTCAATACGGTGATAATGGTACGGTGCTTTTTTAGCACGCGCGAAATGCCCTAAAACAGGACAAAACTTTCAGCGGACGTGACCCGCCAGCTGTTTTTACTTTCATAATAGACCACTGAACGTAAACAAACTCAAGGATAAAATAAGAGATAGAGCATCATCAATAAGCAACGAAAGAGATTTAGAAAAGATTACAAGGAAAAGAAAAGAATTTCAAGAGACAGAAAATTAAGAAGAATCATTAAAAGTTTTCCAAAAGAGTAGAAAGATAAGCAGAACACCAGAGAAAAACTCAAAGGTAGAAAAAGAAAACAAAAAGAAGAAGTAACTACGGATATGGATAACATACTCAAAGCAATAAAAGAATTGGAAACAAATTTAAGAAGAGAAATGAGAGATGGTTTTAAAAAATCAAGATAATATAACGGAGGTGCAAGAAGAATTAAAAAGAAACGAAGAAGAATGGAATAGAGAAAGACAAGAAATGAAAGTAAGAATTTCAGTTTTAGAAAAGATAGTGGAAGTGCAAGGAAAGCAAAAGAAAATATTAGATATAATAATTAAAGGCCTACAAACTAAGGAAGAGTGGGGCACAAGAGAAAACGTAGAAAATATGATAAAAAACGAACTAGGCATTAATACAACCATTACAGAAGCATACAAAATAGGAACAAATGAGGGAAAACAGGCAATAGTAGCCAAAGCATCAATGTGGGAACAAAAGAAGAAAATAATGATGAATAAAAAAAAATGATCTGACCAGCGAAGAGATAGAAATACAAAGAAAAATAAAAAACTACACAAAAGAAAAAGTGAACGCTGGAAGTAGAGTAAAAATAGGATACCAGAAAATAACTATTGATGGAAATGTGTACGAATGGGATATGACGGAGTCGAAATTGAAATTTAAGGAAAAATTTAACTCAGATGCAAATAACTAGATTTACAGACACAATTACCCTCACAGATGATGACCTTGGCTATGATAATGGATAATGAAAACAAATTAAATAATAAAAGAAAAATAAAAATAAAAAACCAAAGAGAACATTTAAACTAGGAACATGGAATGTAAATACCCTATTAGCAGCAGGAAAAACGAGAGAATTAGTAAATGAATTGAAAAGGTATGAAATTGATGTTGCAGCAGTGCAAGAAATTAGATAGGAAGAAGCAGGAGAAATAAAAAAGAAAGATTATCTGATGTTATATGCAGGAGAGAAAAAACAAGGAAGCAATGGTACTGGATTTATAGTTAATGGACGTATAAAAGATGAAATATCTTTAAAGGGATGAATGGAAGAATATCATATTTACAAATAAAATCAAAACCAGCGAATTTAACAATTATAAATTGCTATGCACCAACAGAAGTAGCAGATGAAAGAGAAAAGGAACAATTTTATAATCAGCTAGAAGACGTGTATGAAAAAATAAACAAGCATGATATTTTGATATTTTTAGGAGATTTTAGCGCCAAAATTGGTAAAGAAACATGTTACAGAGAGGTAGCAGGAAAAGACACCTTACATGACAATACAAATAACAATGGGGAGACGTTGCGCAATTTTGCAGCAGCAGCAAACTTAGTAATTAGTAGTACGAAGTTCAAACACAAACCAATTCATGGCTAATCCCAGGTACAAATAGAGGGAATCAAATAGATCATGTGTTAATCTCCAGAAAAGATGCAGCATCTGTAAATGATGTAAGATCGTTCAGAGGAACTAGTTTGCATACTGATCATTTGTTAGTTGTAGCAACAGTAAGAATCAGGAAAGAAAATAAAACAAAAATGATAGAGCAAAAAAAATGGATGATACCGAAGCTATATGATGAAGGCACAAAAAGACAATATCATGAAGAAATAAATAAAGCTCTACCCCAAACACCACCAGGAAATGTTAATGAAATGTGGATTCATACTAAAGAAAAAATAATAAAAGCAGCAGAAGCAGAAATAGGGTATAGAAGACAGAAATTTTCTCAAGAATGGTACGACCAAGATTGTGAAGAAGTAACAAGAGGCAAGAATAAAATGGCTACACACAGGTGAAGAAAAAGATAAGAAGGCATATATACAAAAAGGAATGAAGCAACTAAACTATGCAAAGACAAGAAAGAAGAATTGTTGAACAAGAAAATGGATGAAATAGAAGAAAACAGAACAAAAAACATACAATTTTTTATCAACAAATTAAGAAAAATAAACAAAAGTAGTATCAAACCAAGAGGTATAAAAGATGAAAATGGAACAGTATTTTATGAAGAACACGAAATAAAAGAAGTATGGCAAATTTTTTTAAAAAATTTACTTACAGAAAATAACGAGGAAATGCAACATGAACTCGAAGAAGTAGAAGATGAAGAAATAACAGAACCTACTCCAGAAGAAATAAAAGAAATTATAACAAAAATTTAAAATGGAAAGTCACCAGGTTGCGATGATATAAATGGAGAACTTATAAAATACGGGGGAGAACACCTACATATCAGAATACATTCAATCATTAGAAACATCTGGAGGGAAAATAAGATGCCAGAAGAATGGAATAAGGGAGTAGTAACAGTATTACATAAAAAAGGAGACCTCGAAAAATGTTGTAACTATAGAGGAATAACCCTTTCAAATTCAGCTTATAAAATTTTGTCCACACTCCTACAAGCACGATTAAAAGAATATGCTGAAAACGAAATTGGAGACTACCAATTCGAATTCCGCAAAGGAAAAGGAACGACAGATGCCATTCACATTAATGCCATTCACATTATGAAGCAAATTATTGAAAAAGGGTACTAATTCAATATAAGACTCCACATATTATTTGTCGATTTTAGGAATGCTTTTGACAGTTTTAAAAGAACAGTGCTTTTCAAAGATATGCAGAAGCTGGGAATCCCAAGTAAGCTAATTAATTTAATTAAAATGACATTAGATCAAACAGATCAGCATTAGAACTAATGTTGGAAACACCGAATACTTTCATGTAAACTTGGGCGTTAAACAAGGGGATGCACTATCGGCTACTCTTTTTAACTTAACTTTGGAAAGCATAATAAGAAACATTGGTCATATAGGAAATATTATAACAAACGAAGCACAAATCATAGCATACGCAGACGATTTGGTTATAATAGCACGTAGCAAAAGCAAGTTAGATGAACTGGTAAGGAGAATGGACAAGGAAGCAGTAAAAAGAGGACTACATATTAACGAAGAAAAAACCAAATATATGACATGTCAAAAGAAACACCAGCCAAGGTAGACCATTGAGATCGGGAAATATAAATTTGAGGAAGTAGAAACCTTTAAATATTTAGGCGTACAAATTAACAATAACAATGATATACAAGAAGATATTAAACACAGACTACAGATAGGACATAAACTGTACTACAGTTACAAACATTTACTAAAAAATAAGTGTATCAGTGAAGCAACTAAAATTAAAATATATAAAACAATAATAAACCCAGCAATAACATACGCATGTGAGACATTGAATTTAATAAAAAGTGATGAAAATAAATTACGAGTGTTAGAAAGAAAATTCCTACGAGTAATTTTTGGTCCAATACGTATAGAGTCCTTTGAACACAGAGGAAGAATGAACTTCGAACTGACGGAAAATATGAAAGGAGAAGACATAATGAAAAGAATTAAAGCAACAAGAATTAGTTGGCTAGGGCACATAGAAAGACGTGACGACGCAAATATAGTGAAGAAGATTACGAATTGGAAACCATCAGCAGGGAGATCCAAAGGCAGGCCAAAGAGCAGATGGAGGGAGGAAGTAATAGAAGATGTACATACTATGGAAGTGACAAACTGGAAACAAAATGCCCTAGACAGACAAAGTTGGAAAAAAGTGGTGAAATCAGCGAAGACCCACCAGAAACTGTAACGAACCAAAGAAGGATGAGGAGTGCTCCACGTCGGAAAATGGATTGAAAAGCTCTAATGAGCGGCATCAATATTCCATAGGAATGGGCCAATGATGATGGTACTAGTATTTAAAATTAAATTAAAGTTTTTCTCGATATATTATTAACGAAATTACGGAGTGTCTAGTGATCTACAAACACCACGTATAGTACAGCCTCGCTATTTGAGACACGAGCATATCCGGACACCCCAATAATCCGACACCTAAAAATTCCAGATATTTTACCTCTGTAATCCGATAAAATTCAAAACAGAAGCAAAAACCATCTGCATATCAATCCGCCCTCCTGAATGTCAGCATACACACTTCGAGGCAGTGCTGCATTTGCACTAAATATGTTTTTATTTAGTCTATCATAAATCACAGGAGAAGATGCACGTGTGTCTTTGCTGTTTAACAGATTGCTCGATCAGTGTTAGTTCACATAAATCATGGCTCCAAATAAACAGCCGCATAAAACTTTTAATGTTACAAGAAAAGTGCAAAATTTTAGACTAGAAAAAGGATTTAGGGTAAAAAAAATGTATCAGATACATTTAATATTCCGCGATCTACCGTATACGATATTAAAAACAACAAAACGAAAATACATCAGTTCAGTTCTACGTCGCGTCGTATGGAATAGCTATGAAACAACTATTATACAAGAAAGAAAGAAATATTTATTCATGTTACATACATACAATGTTTACATTCGTCAATAATGTTGGTATTTTTCCACTTTACAAAAACAAGTACCTATTTAAAGACACAATTTTAAAACAAATAAAGATTAATTAAAATCTTACACTAACTTTATTTTTATAAGATAATTTTTTCCTTCAACTTTCAAGCATGTCTGAGAAATTATTGATATTAAATTCATCAATTGAATAAAAGCATTTTCTGATCAAGGATTTCTTGATTAACAATTTAAATTCTCTTGCGGGTAACATTTTTATAGGAGGCGGCAATAAATTAAACATTTTTGGCGCATAGAACGATATGGCAGTTTTTATTTTGTGAATTCTGTGATAATCTATATATATGTTATCTCTATTTCGAGTGAAATGTTTGTGAATATTACTAGGTATGTGTTTCATACTTGTCGAGGTTGTTTTTTGTATACCAAAGACAGTGAAAAGTAAAAAGGCAGGGTACTGTTAAAATATTCAAATCAGTGAAACTCAGTTTACAATCAGCTCTATAATGAAGTTTAGCAATCGCTCTTATGGCTTTCCTTTGAAGACTAAAGACTCTCTTAACATTTGGAGCATGACCCCAAGCTAATAAAGCATAAGCGAGCCTTGATTCAATACATGCATAGTATGCTGATAAAACAACTCTTTCAGACACCACATTCACCAAATTTCTGATTGCATATACACCCGAGGCAACCTTTTTACATAATTCATCAATGTGAACATTCCATAAAAGTTTTGAGTCAACCTGTACCCCCAAGAACCTGACTGATTCTGTATATTCTACATCAGAGAAGAAAAATAGAGCTCCTTCGTTTTAGACTGATTCATGTTTAACTGATTTGCAGAGAACCATTCTGTAACCTTTGATTGTGTCTGCTCCATAATTGATTCTAATTCATGTAATTCTTTAGCCTTTTTTATAACAGTTGTGTCGTCCGCAAAAAGAACCAGGTCAGCAATAGGGTCACAGCTTCCAAGATCATTTACGTAGACCAAAAAGAGCAGCGGCCCTAGCACTGAACCTTGGGGCACACCATAAGACACATCTTCAAGTTCTGATGTACGACCATATATGTCAACCATTTGTTTCCTATTGGTGAGGTAGGTTGATATACATTAAAATGTTGAAGTATCATGTAATAATTTTTTGTTATAGTAAAAAAGAGAGTTATCCGTAGCACCGTAAATCCAGAAATGGAAAAAGCTGTGTATAATTGATTTTTGTAACAGCGAAATAGACATGCTCCTGTATTATTGGAAATGTTGTGTGCAAAAAGAAGATTATTTTAAGAACAAATTACTCGAAAAAACGATTTTGTAGCTGGTTCAGGTTGGCTTGAAAAATTCAAATTTCACCATGCTATGGTAAAATAAATGTTTTTAAGCGAATACAAAATACCTCTGTAGTCCGGAAACCTCACTAATTCAACATTGCTCAGAACGATATGTGTCGGATTAGCGAGGCTGTACTGTATATCTATATTCGGAAGGCCAGGTACTGTTCGAATATGAATTTGATTCACTAATTTTGATGTATGGTCAAAGAAAATAAAGCCTATGTATTTTCTGTTACAAGCTTTTTATGAAATTAGAGAACTTAGGCAATAGATCGGTATTAGTGAGTTCATTTAACAAAAAAAACTACGTTATCATTAAAAACATGCCGCTTCTTCCTGGAACTTTCATAATCCATTTTTTATGGTGGATTCACTGTCTCCATACTTTCCAATGTTTACTTTTCTGCTTGTAATTTTGAATTTGCATAGTACAGATCTTCCATGACTTCGTTTTACCAACTTGCTTTTGGTTCACCTTTGGTCTTGCTTCACTTGACTTCCATTCTGTAATTGCTTTTATGGCAATTTCTTGCTCAGCCCTTGCTATGTGTCCTAACCATTTAATTCTGTAAACCGTAATAATCTTAGTAGGTATGTGGCAACAGGGAATGTCAATAACTGAACCAGCCACGTCTTAGCTCTTTGTAATACTTTTTTTTCATTAATAGTAATTTACAATACAAGTGCGTAAAGCTAATCTTTAGTCACGAGTGGGGCAAAGTTAAAACGCTCGCTAGCTCGCGTTTTAAGCTCCGCTGATAACTAAAAATGCTTTACGCATGTATATCGTACAATATTTTATATACGATAGAATCTAGAAAACACGATAAATATTAAAAAAATATTTAAATGTAAATTAATATTAGTAGCAACCGGTTGTCATTTTCTGTGGTTAAAAATTTTAAAACACGTTGCTACCGAAGATGTAAACTAATGAAAGCATGTTATTAAACAGGCGTTTTACAAACTCAAAACTGCCAACTAGAAGTCAATTTTACACGCTGTTGCAGATACATTTTTTTATTGTATCCTCTTTTATTGCTAATTAATAACTATACATAAGTAAAACTACCCACCTGCCCTATCTCGTAATTCTACCCCTAAATGGCTCCTCTGTAGTCACACTGCTTACATTAGTTCATTAATTTCTTCCAGTGTGGTTCATTACCCTTTCTTTAAATACAAAAGCTAAAACAACGTATAAAATGCTATAGAATACAGATCCGTATCCAAAAATTTCTTAATGATGGTAAAAAAAAAACTCGAAACGTAATTAAACAATAATATGTGGTACATTGATGAATTCACAACAAAAAGGGCTTCTAAAATTTGATATAAAAATATAAGGACCGTATTTAAAAAAATCAATTTGATGATGGTTGCTTGGAAACGAAACGTCGGATAAAAAAATTGATAATGTAATCTTCAATTCATTAAAAGTCAGTTTCGCTCCAACTTTTATATTAACGCCACAAAAAAATTGAATTGAAAATCCAAACATTTGATTTTTTAAGATAACTCAAAAACGAAAAATCATACCAAGAATTTCTAGGCGTCATTTTGTTAGCTCTTTAATTGCGCAACTTTTCTCCCATTTAACCATATTTATACCTCTTACTGTTAACGAGATCCTCATACTGGCACTCCTTATCTTGGACACACTGTATACAGGGTGACTAGTAACTTATGCAGTTAAATGAAGTGGCACACCGAGAGGGTAAAAATAGACAACTACTAATTATAAACTTGTAGGATGAACTCAAAACAAAATAATATCAAATGAAAATTTTTTGAGAACCGCTGATAATATAATCTCTACAGTAGTTGTTCAAAATGGCCACCTTGCACAAATTTGCGCATGGCAAATTTAGTTTTGAGACACTTGCGAAAAATGTAAACCTTTAATTTGTAAGCCGTTTATTGCATATACAGCCAATATTGCTGTGGCTGAGCCTCTCGTTATTAGTTACTCTATGGTATAAATATACTCTGGGCATAACACGGTAAAATTATTGTCAAAAATGTTTCTAATCATAAACAGAAAAATATGCAAATAAAAGCCAACACTCTTGTAAGTGGAAGAAACGTAAATAACTTCTAATTAAACTATATATATGGAAGCATCGCTCAGAATATTAGATGTTGGTGGCATCGTGCTGATTTTATTTTTAGTCTAAGCTCAATTTGTTTAAATTTCACGTGTTTAGTTTCAAAATCCATGCAGAGGTTCGAGTATTAACTCCAATTTAAAGCACTCCAAAACAAATCAAGGTCACTCTACTAGGTATAACATGACCATTATCCAGCCTTTTTTTACATTTATTTTTGAACATACAGTTTTGAAACTTGGCACTTCATATATACTGAATAAATGTCCCTTTTTGACATACGAATATATTTTTTCTCACCTCCAGTTTCAGCAGAAGTGACACCAACTTTCAATTTTCAAAGGGAAAATCTTGTATATTATTGCATTTTGGGATTTTACCTAATTTTCTAAATCCAGTGATACCACATAAGTGACATTTAAGTGTACCATAACTGTTCTGATTTATTCCATTCGGAACATATAATTCTAACAAAATCAAAATGACATAGAAAATACTAAATTATGTGATTTATGACTAAACAAAGTATTTCAAAATGGTTTTTGGAACAAAACTTTATTTTTCTAATGGAACCATATTGGTACCAATGTACCCTTCAATACTACTTACCAGTAGCAATGAATCTACCCATATGTTCTATTTAAATGCGCACTAATACAATCAAAATGACAGTTAAGAGAAAATTAAAAATCTATTTTATTTCAATTTGGAATCATTATCTTTCATGAACTGATTTTCAAGAAATTGAAATATTGAAAATCATTTGTAGAACAGCTTTGTCGATCAGGATATCGTTCGGCGTAAAGGTTAATAGCACCAACTACATTTTTTTGACATTCTCCATAAATAATATTAACATGTCCACTTTTCCTTCAGTTGCCAGCGTCGCCGAGCTGTTAGAGAGCTCAGGCTCAGGGAGTTCAATCCCCACATCTGGCAACAGTCGCAACATCACCCAGTCGCCATTAACGGTGTGCCAGATTGACTGGGTTTCGGAAAGAGATATTTCGGCGACTCTGACTCGCATTGTTTCAAGCCATGTTCCTACATGGAATGAAGTGCTCAAACTTTACTATACTTTTCCTTCTCTTGCATAAATTTGTGGCATTTCGAACTAAATTAACAAGAAATAAGCGATTTTGGCTAAACTCCAATATAGCCCACTGGTGCTTAGGCGCAAGTGATTGATAATGTGATTCTCAGTTTGTCAGTGCTTCTACAAATGTTCAAATAATGAAGGAAAAACACAAGCGTCTCATGCCAGATCCAATCTTGGCTGCCGTCAAAGTGCGAATTTAGGTTAGCTGCAGTTTAAGATTTATGTGTACTGCAGTTTTCCCGCGATTTTAAAAGATACAATGAAATACCCGTAAATGAACATAAAAATGTTTCTTTTTCTTCTTCCTCTTAGGATACGCTCAGAGCCTGTTATTACAACACTGAGTGTAGTTTATAAGCCATTTTCACCCACAGGCTGGGTATAATAATTATGCATTGAGTTAGCTTTTGCTAAATGCAACACTACATACTACACCACTCATTACAATAGTTCTTTGCTTCATTGAGGCGTACAGCTTGGTGTCATCTGCACAATAAGAAAAAAGTGCTATGCAAAATATGTGGAAGGTCTGCAATGTACACTGCGAATAGGGTTTCCAGTTCCGGGATCCGGTCCTGGGATTCTACCACAAAAACCGAGTCCTGGGACCACAGCCAGCCCAGGCAAAGTCCCGGGACCATGTCAACATGCGTGCGTATACTCGATATCAGAAAATTAGGACGGTTATTCACCAGCGTCCGGCGTATTACTTATGCCTCTTGTACATTCTGCATTATTTGCGTCTTGCGTAACGCAGGAGAGGTAGAGTTTTCGGTAGATTAGAATTAAACCTGTGTGTTGTTTCAGCCACATTTGCATATCTTTTTCTATTTATGTATTTGTCGGTTTTTTTTTTGTGGGATTTAGATATGTGGGAAGAAGCTGAATATGGGTGCGTGGGCGCGCGAATGGTTTGAACCCAGAACAAAAACACTTGTAAACCGGTAGAAAAACGTTTATTGTAAAAGAAGATGCTACGAATTCGTACTCACCGAGGATGGGCTGTAACTGACGACAGCTTATGCCAATCCCGTTAGTTATATCCGAAAGGGGTGAATATCCCTTTGGGGAATTCGCAGTCCCGTTATGTCAGGGTTTGTGAAGCCAGCAACATTCCCGTTAGATGGAAAATGCAACGGTAGTTTTACCATAAGGAATGTTACCTGCCGAAGCCCTTCTGATAAGGGCAGTGAACTATTGCGAATTACGCCAAAGGAATTTTTGTGTATCTATTATCGCCACACTGAATAATTTATATTTTTGGGTTTTAAGTGTGCTCGTTATTTGTCTGCTAAAGCGTTACAATTAGAATGAATTCCGATACGCAACCTACCTTCATTCTACATTTAAGAAAATAACGATTTGAAGTCAATATGGGAACAGTTTTATATATTGAAGATACCTAAACAATTAGCGAAATGTAAAGTGGGTTCCTACAAAATTATCATAATCAGAGGCAGCTTGACGAAAGGATTACACACTCACTTTGCAGTTCAAACAAAAGCAAAAGCGACAGACATTTTTAGTACCAGATGAAAGCAATGAAGTTGTAGACGAGCCCCAACGCAAATTATCAGCACAGAAATACTTTATTTAACTTAAAACACTTGTTTTTCTTTGGAAATTTTATTCGGAAATTTCACCTGAACACTATTTCTCTTTTGGGACCATTTTCGGGATCTTCGGGACTAGTCCCGAGACCTGAAATTTAGCTCTTAAGTCCCGAAAACACTTTTGGTCCCGGAACTTGGAAACCCTAACTGCGAAGGATGGGACCCAGCACCGACCCTTGCGGAACACCACTTAACACTGGCTTGATGGCAGAACAACATTCTCCAACACGAACACAGAAGAATCCATCCTGAAGAAAAGCCTGTATCCATAACAATAGATCGCCGCATATACCAGCCTGTTCAAGCTTGACTAAGAGGGCAGAGTGAGGTATCCGATCAAAGGCACGCGAAAAATCCAAATATATGACATCAATAGGGTATATGTTGTCCATTGTCCAATTATTAATGCATTCAAGGAAATTGGTAATTAATAATTACAGATCTACTAGGAGTAAATCCATGTTGTTGGACAGGTAAAATATTTTCATCCAGCAAGAAAGGTACTATTCTGTCCACAATTAAGGACTCTATTATTTTTGCTGTAATTGACATCAAACTAATGGTGCGGTAATTATTTGAGTCTAGCTTGTTTTCCTCTTTAAATATGGGTGTGACAACTGCACTGTGACACGAATTTGGAAGTTCGTGTTCGGCAAAGCATTTTTGCATGATTTTTGTTAAAGGTTCATGCGAACAAGTTTTCAGCATCACAACAGATAGATGATCAGGGCCTGGCACAGTAGAAGACAGTCCTGGATGACTATAAAAAATTCCGAAATGGCAGGATGTAGAAAAATCAGTTGAATATTTGAAAATGAAAAGTATTGATATAGTAAATGACATTTTTATTTAATCAAATACTGCAATAAAAACCATATTAACAAGTGAATTACAATCTCCAGACTGGAAAAAAAATAGCTTCAGAAAAATTGGTAGTTGTATCTTTCAAACTAGAAACTGAATTTCCCGAGCAATATAAAGATTTATACTGCATGTGTGAATATATTTTTTCATACCCGGTCACAACGGTAACATGGGGAAAATATTTTCTTTGATGGAAATACAATGAACGAACGAGATAAATCAACTTTCAATCAATACTGTTGAAAGTATTTTTCAATGTCTAGAAAATTATGATTTTAATGTTGCAAAATGCATGATTACTTATTAAATAATAAGGCTCTATTAAAGAAGACAGAATGAAACGAAAAATTTAAAAAAAAATAAAATAAAGGTTAATTTTGTTTCTGTGATTTTTGTGTGGAGTTGTAAGATTTGTGAGATTACTTCTGTGATTTTTGTTTTTGTTCCTAAAAAATGTGTTCCTTGAACATATACATACATAGTAATTACCAAAAAATTAGCATCAAATGTGAAACATTTTTATTTAGAATTTTTTGAAACATCAAATCCTGGCGATCAGAGGTAGTTTCACGTGACTTCCGTAATGTGTCAAATTTTTCATTTTTGAAAATAATTCCAAAAAATACATTTACTAGCCAAGATAAAGCAAAATTTTACCAAACAGTGGTTTACAATGTGATTTTCTATCTAAATGAAAAATCTTCTTTATGCAACTGTAAAAAACAATTTATAGGATTTTTGTGAAAGTAATTTATTAACAGCGGTAGATTACAGTTTTTAAAACCATTTAAATAGCTATTATCACTGATTTTTTTTCCTAAACATCGTATTGCATGGAAAACGTAAAAATTACGCAAAAATATATTTTGGAAAATAATAAAAAATCTAAAGGAATAACATTTTCTACTGTTTTTTCGAATTATAAATTTCTTTATCTAAAGAAATTTGAATTTCGAAAGTCTTGGTATGTGACAAATTTTCCAAAAATGGAAAAATTAAATTTTTGCAGAAGTTAAAGAAAAACATTTATTTTCTGGTCTTGAGATTGTTCAGTTAACCAAATTAATACACGATAAAAAAAATCTCATTGAAGATTTGCGTAATTTCTGAAAAATAGCACTTTTTGGATTTTGACAATTTCAAAAAACGCCATTTTCTAAGTAAGTAAAAATAACTCGGTAAACTTGATAAGGGTATGAATAGGTTTTCAAACAAACACAAATTATTGCCGTAAAAAGTTTTTATGAAAGATCAAAAATGAAAAATTTTCCCATTTGATGCCGACTTTTTGGCGGTCGCTGTATAAATTAATATTGTCAGCACTGTTTGTATAATTTTTAAATATGCAATTTTTAAGTTCTGATATTGTCTTGTTTTTGTTCTTAATAAACGTATTCTATAGAATAATTCGATGTCTACTTGCTTAAATACCTCTCTCTGTTTTCAATTTTTTTTTAAGCTGATGATAGCCCCCGTTTGATAACCAAGAAATCTGAGAATCCTACTTTTAGCAAACTTTTCAACTGTGGTTGGAGGCCCAACACAGTTTGTGTAGGGTCTAGTGAGACTTCAATTGTAAATAAGAAAAGACTAGCTTTAAAAATTCTTAGAGAAGAGATTACTGACAGTGAAGCTACAAGTGCTTATAATCAAAACCATAGAATAGTTAACAACAATGCAAATCAGTTTACTTCGCCTGGCATTAATTTATCTAAATATAAAAATTGTATTGAGTATTAAAATATACAGGGTGTTAATTAAGTACGTATCCAAACTTTAAGGAGCGATTCCTTGATCAATTCTAAGATAAAAAGTTCATACAAACATGGGACCTAAACGGCTTCGTTTTCAAAACACAGAGTGCTGAAGTTTAAACAAAAATGTTTTTTCAAAAATTTGAAAAACGCATAGAGGTATTCTAATGAAACTTGGTGTAGGTTAGTATTTCATAAAGTAGCATTGTTAGGTCAAAATAAATTTAATTTATTTCCCCCAGTGGCGTGCATCGGGGCGACCTCACTTACCTTATTTTAGAAAAATCTGGCACGCCACTGTTTTTTAGCCAAAAGTTTTGTAACTATTGTAAGATTTTTTGTTATTAAATAATATTTTTAAAAACTTCTTTAAACTGTACTTTGACAACAGGAGCCGTTTAGGTCCCGTTAACGTCCAATGAACGAAATTGCTGTTACAGATTTTTCCGTTTTTCTCGAAAAAGTTTTATTCAAACAAAAAATAAAAAATACATCTTTTGTATAGTTTTAATGGATAAAGCTAAAAACTTGTCGTATTGGATAAAAAACAAAGGGCGTTTATTTGCGGTAGGTATATTTCATTATATCACTAGTGATGTGTAATTAGCTTCATTATGTAATGAAAATAGTGTCAAATAAATGACATAATTAGACTGTATCATAGCAGTTGCAGGTAAAATATTTTTTATAGCTTACTAGATTCCATAACATTAGATTCATAGCAAAAAGGTTATGCAATAACATGCAAAAAACACTAAAATAAGTAAGCTCTACATTTTGTAATATTTAATAGTAGCAGTCACCCTATTTTTATACCGCCTATTTGTTCCTTTTATTTGTACTGATATAATTTAATGATTATTATATTTGCATTTCTAAATTATTATTTTCATAAAAACTTCAAAATTAGATGCTAGACTTCTGACATTAAAAGACTTAGGATTATAACTGTTCATATAAAATGTATAAATCGCATCGATTGTCAGGAATAAAGGCTAAAAGAATATTGCCTTGGATTCAAAATATTCTGTATCTGTAGTAGGTAGTAACATGTAGGTGCCACAACAAGAGCTCCCTTGATTAGTCACAAAAATAAATACAATTTCTTCCGATCCATAACTGACCTATATGCAGTCGCTGGCGCTATCCCATGGATTTTAACCATCTTACCCGGAGTGAACCTTTCTCCATGAATGGGGCCGATATATGGTATGAGCTGCAAAATCAATCAATTCAAAAGTGCAATACACCAGCAAATCTTTAAACTTACTGGTTCGAGAATTGGGTTTTCCATTTTTATTTTTAGTTTTTCTAATTACACGTGTTTAACTATTCAGTGTTTTCACTTAAACAGCTATTTATTCGTTAATACCCATCGCTGAACAAAAGTAAAACCTTAAAAAACAATAGGGAAAACCTTTATCATTAAGGCCTGTTTACACGAGTAGGGATGAGTGGCGCCAGTTCCCTGCCAATGCAACTTTCCTGCCAATAAAGGTTTGCAAGTATTTTAATTATTTTTCCCCAGTTTCATTTTTAAAGTAGACTCTTCGCAAGGCGAATGTAAACGATAGAAAGGCCTATGATTTCAACGCCGTCGGAGTTTATAAAAGTGTCCATGTGAAACTGGCAATCTGGTCATTAAAAATTATTTTAAACAACTAATTTTAAAAATAATCGTCAGTATCCTGGTATGGTAAAAACAATTGCAATAACCCTACACTTTTACTCTACACAACCAAATAGGTACGTTGGGAAATTTATTAGATTGCTACGTCCCCAGACAATTAGAAAATGGGCCAAAAACGTACACGGTAGGGCAGGGTTTACAGAAGAAAGTTTTAATAAATAAAGTCAGTTATTGATTTTAGTGAATGTTGCCCTAGCCCTACATAATCAATAACATGAGACCGTTTATCTTAACTTCCATAAAGATAATTGAATCCAGTTGATCATTATGCATAAATGCAATTTCCACACGTGCAAAATTTCGGCGCTAATTCGTGTTATAAAATCTTCATTTTTCGAAGAAATAGTATGTAGCAGGGCAATATTCTTACCTAATATCTTACGGGCACTGCACTTTTGCAAAAAGGTTAAATAATTCCCAGTAATATTGAATGCACTGACAGACATTACAAGTAGTACGTAGTTCACTGTGATTTAGATCTAGAGAACATGAGAAAATTAACTCTTGAGGATCAAAGTTTTGCAGGAAATGTTTTACTTTTTCTGTCTGTATCCATAAACCAACCTTAGAAAAGCAATCAATGGTGTAAGTGCAAAGATACAAGCAAATTTAATTCTAATGTTTATCGTCTTGAAGAATTTCGCTTCTGGCGTGGTTGACGCGTTAAGTTACCGTGCTCTTTTGCTTATCTCCTGATGAAGGCCTTTATGAAAGTGGGTGAAACGTTGAGTTCTCCTATCTCAACAATGACACGGTTCAATCCCGGAAATCCTTCGTTACGTCTGTAGAATTGTTGCACTCTTGATTGAGAAAACAGTCCGTACATTAAAACTTTTTAACGTTAAAATTATGTATATTGATTTTTGGCTCAAATATACATAAGTACCTGCATAACGAAAACAGATTTACGCTACTCAAATGTAAGTTCGCACATGCTAGTTTATTTTTAGTAACGCTGTACGTGGACTAATAAAGTTGGAATCCGCCCACATGCCAGTAAATGTTTAGACGTGATTTTTTTATTGGCGCCACTGCATCCCTGAACGTGTAAACGGGCCTTAGGGTGTTGCGGTTAACTGCAACACAGCATTGCCAAATTTCGCGTGCGAATGGAAATTAATTGGCGGGAAACTTGATTTCAAGGCCTTTCAACTGAAGACTAAAATAATTTGACACTGCACAATGTTTGTAACAATTACGTGATTACTAGTAACCTGTATATTCAAAACTACCTTTTTAAGGATTGCACAAGAAGAAAAAGATAATTTTAATTTCCTTAATCGTTGATCAAATTTGCATATCAATAATTATTTAAACAATTTAATGTGGCTCGTGTACTTCTATACATTTTCGGGTACCCTTTGTTCATGTTTAAAGATAAACACATTTAATTGAAAGTAGCTTACATAAATTGGATGTCTTCTACTACTATTAATTTATTCTTGTAAAACGCCCAGAATTAATAATGTATAGCAGTAGATACAAATACCGGGTGATCATAAATGATTGTGATTTTTTTTCTTAGGTTGGCACTGTTAATGTTGGTTACCTGTTGTCAGTTTAGGTGGCACTGTAAGTCTATGTCAAATTCGAGGTTAGCAGGTTAGGTTTTGCGTCAGTTTTGACACAAACTGATACAAAACCTAACCTGCTAACCTTGAATTTGACATAGACTTACAGTGCCACCAAAATTAACAGCAAGTAACCAACACCAACAGTGCCAACCTAAGAAAAAAAATCACAGTCATTTATGATCAACTCGTATTCCACCTGCATAAAATAATATTCATTAATAAATAAATCAAATGGGAAAATTTATTAAATTTAGGAATTGGCAGTTTATAAAATTATAGAAAATTACTTATACTTAATAACATTTTAATCATTCGAATTTGGAATATTTGTTCAAAGCAAAATAATTAAATATTTTCATAACAAACAAATTACTAATAAATGGTTTTTATATTACAAAAACTGTTCAAAAGAATGTTTAATAATCAAAATGCTTATATTACGATTTTCTACTAAGACCCTTAATTTTATTTTTTGTTTTGATCCTAGAGTCTTGATATTAATTTGTTGATGCACAACCAAATATCATAATTTTATAATATGTATTAGCTGTAACCTCTTTTACCTGCTGCTGCTGGCGGTACAGTACTCAACTTGCCCAGGTTACGCATTACAAAGATGGAGCGTGCTTTTTGACCTTGCGTAGCAACCATTGCGTTACCTGTATGTGTTGACCTTGTTACTCTATCTCTTAGATCTGTGGTTCGGAGTAGAGCACAGTTACTTTTGTGCCCAACTGTGAATGGTCTCATTGAACTTGATACCTCCAAGGTTGCAGCAAATTTTGCTCACCCTGGGATTCGAATCGAGGACCTGCTTAATGCAAGCTTAACGTTCTACCAGCTGTGCTACTCGACTTCTTAATTTTGTGATACACCTATCTAATTTTTGCAATATAATTATAATAGAAGATCTAAGAAAAGGTTCTTGAAATTTGGAACAATTTTAGATTGATTCTTTTAAAATAACAAATGTTTTCTGTATTGTTTTCATAAGATATCAAGACATAATTGTGTAATTTTATATTTAATATAAAGAACTGTTAAAATAATATTATATTAAAAGTGGCGTAACTAATTGTCAATATTTTTCCAAATATGGCAATCTATCGATTATTACTTTATTTCATACCGTAGGTACTGTATATTTATTTTGACGAAAGTTATTTCAGTCTGGAAAAGAACTCCTTTCGGAACAAGTCTGGTAATAGTTATTTTTGTTATGACGAAAAATGAAACATTTTGCATGATTTGCTACATATTGCAACAGCAATTAATCCGAAAAAAAAAATTTTGTCCGTGTATCATACATTATTTTTTATTGCATTGCAAAAAATTACAAAAAATACAAGAATAAAAATATGGTGTGATACACTCACACAACTTCCTTTTACAGTGATCCTATAACTATCCAAAAATTTGATTTTTAATTTTTAAGCATTTGTCAAAAATTTTCAAAAATCACAAATTTTATAAAAACTGTACAAAATAGAGCGTTAGTTGAAGAGACAAATTTTCTCTAAAATTTTAAGCTAAATTAAAAAATGTAATAATATACCGGGTGTTCTATTTAAAATAGGAGCTAATAAAATAAATAGAAAAAAAAACCAGTTTATTCAACTGAAAAATCACTTATCTCACATCAATACACATTAAAAATGTAATAAAAATGTAAAGTTTGAAAAAAATCTTTATAGCCGTCTTTGTAAAAATCGAAAAAAACTGAAAAATCTCAAGAGTAAACACCATACTTCCAGTTATGCGATTGTCTTCAAAAGCTTGCTGTCTCATCTACATCGTACATAAAACTTATATATGAAGTTTCAACGTCATACCTCTTTTCGTTTTTGAGATATTCTGTTCTCAGGCAGACTGACAGACAGACAGACAGACCAATGAACAGAAACATGTTTATTTGGTTCAGGGGACTCTAATACGTGAAGATCTGTTGAAAACTCAATTTTGAATTTTTGGGGTGAATCCAATACTTCCTTTATCGTTAAAGGAAGGAAAAATTAAATAATTATCACTAAATAAATCAAGTTGTCTTAAAAAATGCTTTTGTTATTGAAGTGACATTTGATCAATAATTACATTACAAACACGTTGTCTGACTGAAATGTTAAGTGACGACCATTTAATGATGTGTACCCCTCCAGATTTGCGGGAAACCGTGGATAAGGCTTCATTAGAGTTGGTGCCACAAAAATCTAAAGAGAATGAACCATTCTTTGAGGATTACAAAAAATATTTCTAATTTTTTACCGGGCGAAAAATATTTTTCGTCCGGTGACGAAAAATACCTTAACGATAAGATTGTGTTTTTGTCCAGATATTTGAAACGAAAACCATTCCTTTATGATAAATTGACTTAAAAAAATTACACCGTATTCTCACAAGTCACCAAACTTTTTAATGATGGGTACTCTGTTCCAACTGTAACCAAGGAAAAGCAACACAAGGTGAGCAGAATATTTTTATTTATCGACAGTTCATTTGCATTAACCTGCATCACAAAATGAAATAATGCAACACAATATGAAATAAAACGTTGAGTGTTTATGTCCTTAAAATAATTTCCTGGACTTATAACGTAAATAACTATTCTTTGACTTTGTAAAATAAAGTATACCTAGTAGGTAATAATTAATAATGATTTTCTTTAAACTCCAGATTTTTGCGGAAATATCTGTTTTTGTGTCTTCTGATTCAGAAAAATTGGTTTTTGGTTTTTGAAGTGATGTCTGTCTGTCAGTTTGTGAGTCTGTCAGTCTGCGAGTCTGTGAATCTGTCTGTGTCCTCTCTACAGCCCAAAGAGTTTAATTGGTCTGCCTGAAAATTTATATATTTGTTTTTAGTATAAATTTTATAATTATTTAAAATAAATGAAATTTCATAGAACAAGTCCATACATTATGCAATTATCACCAACGTTTTTATAAAAGGAGTTTTCTAAGAAGTATAGATTTTAGAAAAATTACAAAATGCAATTTTATAAAAATATCTGCAAAATTTTATAATGGGAATAATAATTTTCTCAAGCCCTATTATACATATATTACTTAATTGTTTATAACTTTTGTCAAAAAAGTGTTTCTCTAAGCACTACTTTTGAAATAATTGCAAAATTAAATTTTTACAAAAATTTTCTCAAAGTCGAAAAACAATAGGAATACAAATTGTTAAAAGTCGTGTGGTGACCACCCGCAATTTTTATAGTGTACTACTATTGCCACTTAGTTTTTATTAATTTAAGACTTAAGCTAAAACAATTTTAATAATGTATTTATATTTAACATAATTTTATATTTTATTTACATATAATATGTTTACAAAGTATGCCAATTTGCTACGATAATAATTGAGTCAATGTAACCTATCTAGTGTATAAGGTCATATTACAAAATTATTATTTTGTAACATGTTCTTATCTATTTATTTAAATATAAACAGTTTAATTTTATATGATAAAAAAGTTCTTTTTTTAACTAAGCTTACTATGTAAAAAAAAATATCTTCCAAGTTGCACATAGCACGTAGTTTGAGAGTGAAGTAAATCAAACAATACAATCGTATCTACCTATATAACAAATTTTTTCTGTTAAAAAGTATGTAATTATCTAAAAAATCGAAATACTAAACTAAAGACACTAGATGTTCTTATATATATTAAGAGCTCCCGAATGTTGATCAGATCATTACTTTGTGCCTCGTGTTATCTAAAATATATTTTCTTTATGGGTCAATCTCAGCAATCTACACGAAATAAAATCCCAGCTAAGTAACACTTGAAGTTTATATAATTTCAAAATTTAAATGAAGAACCAGATTTTTATATTTTGGACAAATACAATATATGAACAGAATGAGACATTGGAAGACTTGTTGAATAAGAGAAAAAGCCTAGAAGAAACTATTTGGAACAAAAATGGACATCGATTTACAAATGTACCTATCTAAGAATTTAGAAAGAAACACAAAATACAATAATCAAGGGAAAACATTAATCGTAGCTAAGATGCTGTGAAGAAATGAAGCAATTCATTGACAACACACAACCAAATAGAGATTGGAAGCAAGAAACTAATGCAGATGTCAAGGAGATAAACCTAGAAGTTACACTTCAAACAGCCCCAACAGTACTTATAGGCATACTGGCTAATAATTTTAATAAATTTATGTAGGAAGAATCAACTGCCAAGGAGTGGAAAGCGGCAATTATTACAGCTGGTTATCAAAACAGCAACAAATAAAATGGTATGGAAAAATTCTTAAAAGCAAAATAGAAAACCAAACTGCTCAATCTGAAGGACAAAATGGGTTCAAGGCAAAATATTTCTGCCTACATGAACTTAACAGAAAAATGTGTTTCACAAAACACAACTGTTCACCTGAAATCTGCTGCGCTATTACATGAAAGCAAATGTTTAAGTAAGAAGTACAGAATTACAGTGAAAGTTCTATTTAATAGATGGTTGGTAGATCTGCAATCCCAGATTTATAACAAGACTGCCCTACAGCGCATCTTTTTTAAATTTACGGGGAAGAAGCTTAAAGATTTGAAAATGAAAACATTGGGTAAAGAAACATTCTTTCCTTTATTCTATTTCAACGGTCAGTTTATCATATCTGCAGATTATTATTAATGTTACAAAACTTGAGGAAGAGTATGAATCCTTGATTGATAGTTACAACTTATAATAAAGACAAAATATTTAGTAGATAAAGGGGAAAATGCAATTTAAATCTACTAGAATTAAGCACTGCAACTATTATAATTAAAATGCTTAGATGCAACTTCTCCGAGAGTGATAGAAATAATTACAAAAGATATCAATAATAAAATAGAACAAGTAAAAAGAGTCATCTGAAAACGTAATGCCATTTGTTGGAGCCACAAAATAATAAGACAAACTAAGATCATTCTTTCACTTGTGCTAAAATATCTATATATAAAACTAAATGAGTTATACTATTTATAAACATGAACTCTTTTATGCGACACCCTGTACATAAATCAAAAATTAAAGTAAAGAACTGACTCTGTTTATTTTGTTTTTTGCAGATGGAGTAATAGATATAGTTTATATATTTCTTTAATTATACAGGGTGTTTGGTAATTAGCATGCAATTTTAGGATGTTATGAAGAAACCATCTTATCTCATCGCATAATTAGGCTTAATATTCCGTTACAAGTGAATTTATTCTTAAGTTCTTCTTCTTCTTCATCTTATGCCCTTGTGCCTTTAAACGTCGGGTATCCTTAAGTTCAAAAATAAAAAATATTTAAAGTGTAAGTATGATATATTTCATACATATCCTTATCAGTTATCACTTTCAATGTGGCCAGGTACTTCAAGAAAAGGATGGAAATCCTCGGCTCCACGTTGGTCAATGGATCCAACAAAATCAAGATGTATTACAAAATATTTTGTGGACAGATGAAATTTTAGAAACGAATTTATTCATGTACTAATGAAAACCCACAATTAATAAGACGTTCAAATTTTTAGCATAGATTTCCAGTAAATCCTTGAGCTGAAATTATTAGATATTATCTCATAGGACCTATGCAAATTACTAATTAGACATAATGCAAATGGTTATTTAAATTTTCTAAGTAACACCTTTCTCCCTTTCTCGAAAATGTTCTACTGGCGGTTCATCAAAATATGATATTGCAACATAATGGAGCCCCAGCATTATGGCCCTCAAGCAAAATTTTTTCTGAATGAGCATTGTGGAAATAAATGACTGGGTTGTGGAAGGTCGGATCAAACAATTATGGTTTAATTTTTGTAGAGTCCCATACACAAGGCATTTATTTTAATAAATCAGCACCCTGTGAAGAATTATTTGAAAGCATCCATCATGTTGCAAATTTCATAAGAGAGATTTCACAACCAATTGCAGCATTAAATTATGTACAGCCATTAATGGTAGCCACTTTGAACACTTATAGAAATTTGTTTCAAATAATTATTTAATTATATCCTTCTAAAATTTTAACAGTGATATTATTCTTTTAACACTGTATCTCCAAAATGGATAAGAAGTGCATACCTGTTTATTATCAAATTACACTCAAAATTATCCTTTCCACATCTCAAAATAATGTACACTAATTAGCAAATACCCTGTATAATTATTCTTTTAGTTACCATATTATACAATCATAAAATTACTAAAAAATATATTATTCAAACAATATTCCTTAGAATATATGCGTAAATTTTGTTTAATTGTAAATAAAATTCTTGCATATTTATATATTAATTTATTCATTTATCATTGTTAAAGTATTTTACAGAAAATAATTAAAAAAAACTTTTAAAATAATATGCATGAGAAATAAATTTTATTAGGTAAAGGACAACCGTTTCGATAAGTTTTGCAATATAGGTATTAACTGATAATATTATAAAATAGGTACATATTGTAGTAATGTGAAATTTAAAATTTACAGTTATGAATAATATCACTTTAATATAGGTTAGTAGTTTCTATTGTATACAAGCCATTTATAGTAAACAAACAACAAAAAATAAAACAACAGCAATCATTAAAATAAAAAAGTAATAAGTAGCACCTTCTGTTTTTGAAGTATTTGGACGCAGTATCTGAAAGAGTTAAAAACATTTTTGAAATTTAAATAATTTTACTAGAACAATTGTTACAGAAATATAGAAACAAATGTTCAAAGATTCTCTTATGCAAATAAAAATCATAATTGAAAATACTTACAACTGCCGTGGAGTCCATCGAAGTGGAATTCAACAGAATCGGTGCACTAAGTGGTGGATAAGGTGTCCCTGGAGAAGCCGGAGACTGCATTTTATTATAATCACTAGAGGAAGCATTTGCAGCTGATATCTTAAGCGGAGGTAATGTTCTTTGGTTATTAAGTACAGCCTCATCGCGATGAGGCTGTACAAACCCAGCTGTTGTTACTGGATGATACTCATTTGAATTGGCAGCGTCAAAATCATTGTTGTGATCTAATGGTGATGTAGGCAATGTTATAGATACATCAGACGTAGGCATATGAAAACCATCAGGCGGCCCTCCAGATGACAACTCGTACGATATTTGGCTAATACACACGTCGCCATCTATTGCTAGATGAGTTATACGATCATGAGGTATTATTTGAGGAAATTCGCAATAGTGCCGGTCGTTTATAGCAACCTAAACAAAACATAATCACTCAAGGTTGGGAATAGCAAAGTGTTAATACCATATACTGTGAGGCCTCACAGAGTATAATGATTTCAAATCTGTCAGCACGTCTGATTGGTATTGGAGGCCCACGTTTCTCTTCTCCCCATGCTCCATTCTGCATGAAATTGAATGCAACGTAACCGTCCAGTATTACCGACACTTGTAGAGCAATATCGGGTGGGTTGGTTTTGGAGCTGCATTGTAAGTTAATGTTGAACCTAAAGTTGTACAAATAAATAAACAATTTTTTAAAATAAACATTTATGAGGCAGATATCTATTTTCTTTAACATAGAACATGTTTGTAACAACATATCTCAACTTCAATGCAGCTGTGAAAACATAGAACTCCTAGTAGAATATACCGGGTGGTCACAAACTTTGGTACATCTTCATGATGCTTCATATTTTTCAAGATAAAGCTTAAAATTTGAAATTTGTTAGTAAGGTATAAAAACACACCTTGAGATTCGTTTCTAAAAATGTTTCCTCTTTTTATGGCACCACACCATTTTTTTTTTCTTTAATAAAACTACAAATTTTTTTCATGATTCTAATGGAGACAAACATTTCAACATAATTTTTTTAAATATAAAATTAATCGGATAATGTTGCTGTTTGCTCTATACCAGTGTTTCTCAACCGGTAAAATATTTCAGTATTTTATGGGGGACCAGCAAGGATTTGTTTGTATAGACTGCTCAAAAAATAGTGGAAAGACACTTGCCTGGTATTATATAGTGACTACACTACCTTCATCATTCTTTACGTGGAAAAGATATACAAACAGCACATTACTTTGTTTAACTGAAATAATGAAATAAAGTAATAGTATTGTTTGCCATTAAAAAAATGTTTTCTATTCTATTTTATTCGTTTCGTATAAAAAGTTATAAATAAATATTCCTGTGATTCTTTTAGCAGTTCATTTTTGAACATTTATTTTAAATACCCAGTAAAGAAAATAATATTTATAACAATCTTATTATTAGTAAAATTACTAAATGAAACTTAAAGTAATTTTATTCTAACAAATATAAATTATTCTTCTTAAATAGCAGCATAGTGAAAAATTTTTTTTTCATACAAACTATGTAGCTCAAGAACATGTACATAATAAATTAAAAGAAAATAACAAAACTAAAAGTTGACAAAACACTGGGTAATACATACATACATAAGAAAGAAAATTTTATGTGATTACTGTTGTTCTTTGTCAGTGACTACCTTATGCATTCTTGGTGTCGAACTGGTGAGAGCAACACATAAATAGGTTGAAGAAAAAGGCAATAAAATCTTCATTGTTTTTGTATAAAGATGGGGATATTCTGTTCTAGTTTTTACCCAAAACTGATATAGGTATATTCACTAAATGATTTCAGTCCTACATCTGAAGATAGTTCAACCAGTTCTTCCTCTGTGCCACATAGTTTATTATTTTGATGATCAACAAGCAGATTGGATATACACAAATTTCCTAGTATTCTTATATCCTCCTCTTGAGAGTAATATTGGTCAAAAGCCAAAGAAAGTTTATTTAAGTGCTCCGAAATTATACTTACATGAATATCTTTTAAATTTATAAAGTCATAAAATGAAGTAAACATTTCAAAGCTTTATTCTTGTACCAAAGTGTTAGCATTTTGTTAGCTTTCATTCTAATATCACTTTTAGATAGGTAATTATTGAATATTCCTACAATTACAGTTTTGTGTATTGTCTGTAAAGAATATAAATAAATAAATAAATTTCCAGTTTGCTTACGAATCTGTAGCAATTTTCCTACTGACAAAAGACAGTAGTTTTTGTCTAATTTTTTTGCCTACAAACCGCCTTTTAGAATGTCTTAGAGTAAGAATACGTGAAGATGTTCAGAACATGTTTGTTATAAATCTATCTTTATTTTGAAAATCTGAAATACTTTGCTAATATTTTCTGTATTTTTTATCCTTTTCGTATTATAATAATCATATAATACATATTATGTAAATAGTAGCTAAGTAAAAGCATATGGACCAACGGAAGGTAGTCAGGTAGTAGAGAAAGAACACTTTATGAAAATCTTGCAAGAAGAAGTAATAAAGGCGAAATCAGCCTAAGAATTATAGCAGGTGACCTAAATCAAAGAACAGGGAGAAGAGAGCAGACAGTAGGAAGATTTGTAGAGGAAATTATTAATGATAAGGGAGAAAGAATAATCGAAATATGTGAAATGAATAAGCTGAAAATAACCAATGGTTGTTACTGACATAAAAAGATTCACAAATAGACGTGGATCCAAGAAACAAGAAGTCTTAAATCAATCGTTCAGTACATTATAATGAAAAATAAGATCACCATTTACATTAAGGACGTTTGGGTAAAAAGAAGGGCAGAATGTGGCACTGACTAAAACTTCTAACGACAACCGTGAATTTTCCATGGATCTGCAATAAACAAGATAAAAAGACAATAAATTAAATTTGAAACTAAAGAAAGACTAAACATACACTTACTACAGAGTAAATAGATAAGTAACTTATACCAAAGAAGATTAGACTAGAAACTAGACGAATTTAGGTATGAAAATATAAAGGACACATAGGTACATATGAACATTTGAAAAATAGCATAAAGGAAGCAGCACTTGAGACACTAAGCAAAGAGAAAACAAAAACAGCCAACATAAAATTAACATAGGTGAAAGAACAATGGAATGCACAGAAGAAAAGAAAGAACTATATAGGAAATGGCTGAGCAACAAATCACAAGATCTGCTAAAATGATTGCCGGTTATAGGGAAAAAATTAAAAGTGAGAAGAACATGCCTAAACATCGAGCAAAACTTCGAAGAAACAAGACACTCCAAATCCTGGTGAGCACTTAAAGATCTAAGGAACAAGTACACTTGGCCTATATACAAGAACAATAATGGGTGGCATATTATAAAGATTTGCTAGAGAAAAATCGACCACAATTCTCTATGGACGTGGAAGAAAGAAACCAAGAAGGCAACTAGAAATTGAGCTAACACTACAGAAAGAAAATCAGGCCATTAAATCAATCAAAAACAATAAATCAGCTAGACCTGGAGGAATCCCTCCCGACTGAATTAAATACGGAACAAAAGCTATTTCACATGATACATCGTATGTTCGAAAGAGTAATAAATGGAGAAGGAATGGACAGGGTCCTATATCTCCATCTTCAAAATGGGAGATCGTAGGAAATTTAAAAATTACAGCCATAACAGTATAACAGCAGCAATGGGCAGACTTTACAGAAAAGTAGTGAAAAAAACTGAAAGAAAACATAAAGAACAAAATCAAAGAGGACCAGCCACGATTTGCAGCAGGAAGTCATGCATAGACTAAATTTATACATTACAACTGACAGAAAAGTTCTTGATCTTTTTTTTTCGAGAAAAACTTAATGGTGAAAACCAAAATTGACTATCGTCTTTTGTTTTGGAGTTATAAACAAAAGCTTGATTTTTCGATTTTTCATTTTGTGGCTATATCTCACTTATTTATGAAAATACAGAAAAGTCATTTTTACCTTCTTCGGGCACTGTTTTATACGAATGCAGTAGCACAGTAGCAGTTTTTAAAAAAAATGTTTTGCAATTCTAGTTCTTATATTACGTTTAGTTTAATTTTTGCTAAATAAGTTTAGTTCTTAATTTAAAACTTTGAGTTAGTTTAGATAATTTGCAAAAGTGGTAAATGAAAAAATTGCTTATTTTTCAGCTTGAGTACAGTAATTATGCTTGTCGTTTATCGTGCCAAGTTTGTAATAAAATGTTTTTTTGTTCAGTGAGTCTAGTTTAATACCAGATCTTCGGCAGTTCCGCGTTATCTACCATTCAATTCTGTTTGTCATATAATCGAGGCTGAAAAGTATTTCATTGATATTGCAGTCATATTCAATTTAGACACACTATAAACATAAAATATATTATTTTTGTAATAATTTTTAAGTATAGGAATTATTTCAAAAGTTGTTTTACCTTATATGTAATCTATGCTAGAAAAAGTAAGATCTAGTAAGTCGTTCTAAATAGTTCCAACGTCGTTAATAGAAGTATGACAAATTCATCTTCTGTGCAGAGTGGAAAGTTACCACGTGAGAATAACCACTCCTTTTTAAACTTTTTCATTTTGAAGTTACAAAATAGTATAATATAAAAAATTTTACATTAAAGAACCAAATGAACCACATTTATATTTTTTTAAATAAAGCAAACAATATATTCATCTCTGTCTGAATTTGTAATTTTATCCCATTACCAAAAATATGTAGGTGCAATTATTATGTTACCTATTTCCTTTCGTTCTAGAGATATTGATTCATTTCTATTCATTCCTCCAATTGTATTAATATATGTAGATAGTTGTAGAAACAAAAGAATTAGCTATAGATACCGTTTTTATTCTGAAACCAATTATTAACTGAGTTGTAAAACAAAACATTGCTCAAACTTTTATAAAAAACAAATAACATGTACCTATTTATCAACAATAAAGAAATCTGATAATTATTATTACCTTGTTAACAATCTCGTTTGTTATTTCAAATGTTTTGTGCCAAAGCTATAAGTAGAATGGTAAATAAATTTATTGCAATATAAATAAGTGAATATCTCGAAAGCTGTAAGAAATAATATACAGCGTTTCCATAAAAGAATGCCGGGATTTTTGACAACAGTTTGTAGCAAGTAAAATAATTTATCCACAACCTATATAGAGTACGTCTAGTGAATATACAACTATAGCGCTTAAAATTCCATTGCAATAGATTTAATTTCGAAGTGACTCAGTTATTAGACTAAATTATGCACTGCGCCACTATTAATTTCCACCACTGCATTCACTACCTCATTACAATATTTCTTTGGTGAAAGTTAAACATAGACCAATATTATACGAGTCGATAAATGACTCGTAATTATTGCAAATTTTGAGTATTGCAAATAGTTTCGTCAAATATTCGGTGTCAAACGCATTGGGTGGTAACAAAAATGCCTGGCCGTATTTTACATGTTGACGAGAGAAAGAACAGTGCTGGATTTAATATGAACTCGTAAAACAAGTTTCAAGTACGACAAGTTGATGATTCTCTATCTGCGTCGAAGAAATCAGTCAAACAGAGATAGCATCACAAACACTCTGAAATATATACATGTTCATTTTACTGAGAACAAACCAGTAATGCAGAAGAGGATGCTAATAGTTTGACATCGCTTCGCTTAACTAGCAGCGCTAACAACCTAGAGTTGCATATTTGCTAGACATACTCTATTATGATGGCATAATTATACTGGTTTCAAATGTATTATGGGGCTTATAAGACATTAATGTTTTATATTCCACAAGACACTAGTGTTTTATAATTTATTATCAATGTCATGACTCATCTTCGTCAGCGTAGAGCCAAGATGTGGGTTGTGGATAAAACGTTGTATTGTACTTGTGTCTTATTGACATCAAAGACACGAAAAATTAAACACTTGACATTTGGTCTTGTGTCTAACATTTCTTGCGTGTTTTAGGTGCCTAATAAGCACATGTATAAATAACTATTTCAGTTGATTGTTTATTTATGGGTTTCATTAATGTATAGAGAATCCTCCATTAATGACCCCTTAATAGGGGTTATTAATATGAATTATTTTTTAACCCCTGTTAATGAATACTTTTCTATCAATAAACGATTTTAGTATAGGTAATCAAAGATATTATTAATGCCAAAATTTTAAGTCTCACATTTTTGTTATATACAAAAACTAAGAAAATTACTAAAAATACAAAAGACAAAGAGTTAAAGTTAAAAAAATGGTTAAGAACGCAAAAACAAAAGCGTGGGAAGAATTTGGGAGAAAGATGGAAATAGGAAATAGAGGAAATGGAAAACTGTTATTTTGAATACTAAAAAGACTAAAGAAAGACAATAAAAATGCAATGAGATACGTAAAAAATAAACAAGGAGAGCTGCTAACAAGAGACGTGGAGACTGAGAACAGATGGGTGGAGCATTACAAAAAGGTCGCAGGGAGTTACCTAGCATCATATCAGAAATGAATGACTGACAGGATGCAGATTCAAACCAAGCCAAAACATATGGAAGAAAGTAGAAGACGCTATAAAGAAATTGAAAGTAGGGAAGGTAGGAGGCACAAATAATATCAAACCCAAAACGGTAAAATACACGAGCACAGAGGATATAAAAAGACAGTCCCCCGAGAATGAAAAAATGCAGTTATCACCTCACTTTTTAAAGACGGCGACCAATCAATATGTGACAACTACAGTAAAATATAACTGCTCTGTGTAGCATACAAAATATACAAAACAGTTATAGAGAAAACGCTATGAGAAATAATGGAACCCACTATAAATGAGAACCAAGTGGGCTTGTTGATTATAAACCTTGCCTATTGCCTTGAATTACAAAATTCAACCGTGTCCGTTGTTCTCTGAATGTAATTTTTTGGCAGTTGTCTATTATGATATGTTTTATTGGACTTTTTCCACTGTCCGTTATTTACGTATCAATCGTGTGTCGTTCAAGATTTTTCGTAATACAAATTTAGGCATTTTTAAGAATAATTTCATAGACATATTTTAAAAATTACGTGATCCTTAACGGCCAACGGCCGGTATAATCCTTAACGACCAGCAGACGTTATGAACGACTTTGTTTTTTTTAACGGCCGGCGGCTGTTATGAATAATTTTTCATGTGTTTGTTTAGTTCAGTTAAAATACAATAACGGTATACTATTACGAAAAACATTAAACAAACAGGACTTTTGATGGATAGATTGTCTCTACGTGATAACCCCTGGGCAACGGCTTTGCCGGCTAAAGATCTACCATGCAACTAGGCTATAAACCTGCAAAAGATTTGACCGAAACGATTCAGTTGCACTCCCAAACCACTCTGATATAGATATCTTGGTACCTTTTTAGTTTACACCTCCACATTTAAGCGAAATTAGAAATCATAAATCAGATGTATGTGGGGATGTAAACTAAATTATTATCTATGGTGAATTAAATTAGTTTACACCCCAAACTTTTTATTGAAGATTAATTATTTGCATTTATAAAATTCCGCTATTTGCGACCACAAATGGTACATGGCTTCGTTTCCAGCAAACAACTGACACCACAAAAATTGTGTCATGTAAGAAGCAACAAGAGTTCTAGATGTGCCATATTGCTTCTTATGTCTAGATTTGAACTTCTGCCAAGTCGATTCTACCATGTTCGTACAGTGTTCGCTATGATTGACAGTAAAGTGATGATAACCTGCCGACAGATTCACAATTCCACCATAAGCACGCCAACAATCTGATATAATTGTTGATCCGGGAAGCACATACTTTTGCAAAAGTAGAGTTTCTGCAGTTCTTGCGCCCACTGCCACAATAAAGCAATGTCCACTACCTCGCTCGACACCTCCAAAGTACCATTGCTGTTGAGCAACACATCTTCCACGGTTGTACTTCCTTTTAGTAGTAACAGTCTCATCAATTTCAATAATAATGCCAGCACTACCAATCATAAATGGTTGCTTTTCGAAATACAAGGCGCAAAGATTACGATAAAGATTATTCTAATCTACACTTGTGCCAGATGAAATAATACTTCCACCATCTTGCTGCATATGAAATTGAATCACTTTAACAGTATGAGTTTGCCGGCACCAATAGTAAAACAACTGGAAAACTTATAAGATATATGTACTTTAGATAGTACTAGATCTGTAAGGAAGAACAGATAACCTATTCATCAAAAATCTGGTGTGATACACGCACACAACTTCCTTTTACAGTGTTCTTATAATTATCGAAAAATTTGATTTTTAATTTTTAAGCATTTGACAAAAATTTTGAAAAATTACAAATTCTACAGAAACCGTACAAAATAGAGCCTTAGTTGAAGATTTTAAGCTGAATTCAAAAATGTAATAATATACCGGGTGTTCTATTTAAAATAGGAGTTAATAAAAAAATAGAAAAAAACAAAAGAAACCCATTTTAAAAGTATTCAACTGGAAAATCACCTATTTCACATCAATACACATTAAAAATGTAATAAAAATGTAAAGTTTGAAAAAATTGTTAGAGCTGTTTTTGAAAAAATCAGAAAAAACTGAAAAATCACAAGAGTAAACACCATACTTCCGGTTATGCAAATTTCTTCAAAAGCTTGCTGTGGCATCTACATAGTACACAAAACTTATATATGAAGTTTCAACGTCATACCTCTTTTCGTTTTTGAGATATTCTGTTCACAGACACGCACACAGACAGACCAATGAACAAAAACATGTTTTTTGGGTTTAGGGGACTCTAAAACGTGAAGATCTGTTGAAAATTCAATTTCAAATTTTTGGGGTGAATACAATACTTCCTTTATCGTAAAAGGAAGTAAAAAAACAAGAAACCCCAATAACCTTGATCCTACTATTGCCTATACCTGACTATTTACCTCTTTGAAAACGCAAAATATTTTTGTATGGAGCAGCTTCTTATCTTGCAATCACTGAATAAATTCTTCGACTGACATATCCAGACTATGAAATAGTTTTTGTGCGTTAAAATTCTTAAATAATTCCATTTGACATAACATTACTTGCAATTAAAAACATATTGTTTCAAAAGAAAAGAAAAATAAAGTGGGGGTGTAAACTAAATCATCTACCCGTAAACATTATTTGTAGTTTATACCCCCACATTTAATGAAAATTAGAAATCATAAACCAGGTGTATATGGGGGTATAAACTAAAAACGTGCCGATATATTTAACAATATGACTACCCAGCAATACGGGCTCTTCTCAGAGCTGGGACTAAATATATTATCAATAAATGGATGACTATTAATTACTAGCAAGAAGGATATTATCGAAAATATATGTCAAACATAAAAGTGCCATATTCTCTGTGGGTATACAAGAAACACACAGACGTAGAAATCATTGTAGATCAAAAATGAGAGGAATGACAATGGTAAAGGAAATTCTGGGTGACAGATATGAAAGTTGTATATTTGCTAAACTCAACATCACCATAGAAAAAACAAAAGCCACTGTATGTCAAAACATAGAAATCATAACGGCAGACCGTGGGAACGTAAACATAACCAGCATATATAAACCTCCCTCTCAGCCCTTTAAGCTAAACTCAGATACAAGAATGAATGGAACCAAACCAACTATAATAATAGGCAATTTCAATAGTCATAGCATGAAATGGAGCTATAGTGAAACCAACAATGTAGGGAAAGAAATAGAAAAATCGAATGTGCTGAGCGACAATCACTAACCCTAATCCATAATGAAAAATTTCTGCATTTTTTTAACAGCGGAAGATGGAGATGAGGACACAACCCCGACCTTATCTTTATATCTGATGCCATGGCGGCAAAACAGGTCCTAAAACCAATCCCCGCACCCAACACAGTCCACTATTGCTACAGATTTTTTTAAATTTATTTTACTTATTTAGTAGTACTCAGCCAACAGCCGTTAGGCCAATTATAGGCATCGTTGTACATTTTATGGGGACTTCCAACCCCACTAACAAATGTCATGATATTATTATGACATCCGGGAACAACCATTTCCATGGCAGCCGTACTACAAGGTGCTGAGAGATGCAGCCGTGGAACTCCCATCCAAGTTCTGACCAGAAAGAGCGTTGCTTAACTCTGCTGATCGAACGTGGACGCTTGTTCAAGCTACACCACCTAGTAGTAAAACCAAGAACTGTAGCAAGTAGAAAGTGGTGTTATTGTTTATCCACTCAAATACTTTGTTGTTAACGGTGTGTAATTGTTTATTTTTATTTACAACAGTTATTCGGCAGTTCTTATTAAAATGTTGACAATTCAACAAAAGTTATTCTTCTTAATATGGAATTTCGGCTTAGACCGCGTAGTATTTGTATATGTAGTATATGTATATGTTAAGAAGAATAATTCGAGTAACCGCGAAAGCCTCAAACAGTATATAATTCAACAAAAGGCCTAAAATAGCATAATCAACAGGACGTTCAGGGATTTTTGAGCAAAATGTTGAATGTATTCGACAGTCACATCTACGCAGTCCTAAGAAGCCTACCACAAATGCAAGTTTAGAGTTAAACATTCCTCAGTCTACTGTAAATAAGATATTTCGTAAAAGATTATGTTTCAAGCCATATAAATTGCAGCTCGTTAAGTATATTACTCAAACTGATAAAGGTAGCTTCTTTTGAACTTGAAAGGATAATGTGTGAAAAAATGGAAGAAGAGGAAAGTTTTCTGGATAGAATTGTCTTTTCTGACAAAGCCACATTCCACCTTTCTGTTCTAGCAGGCCGAGTGAACATTTAGGACATGAAAGCGATTCTCCCAATCATCGTGACATCATGTTCCAGCTAGACCGAGAACCTTCACATTTCGGGATAATTGTGCTATCAACTCTAGGCAACCATTTGCCGGGAAGGTAGATAGGAAGAGGAGAGCTGCCTCATTTATCACACTATACTTTCCTAGATTTCTTTCTATGGGTTTATGTCAAGGATCATGTCTACTCATCTCAACTTATTTTGCTAGAAAATCTACGCATTAAAATCAGAAGCCTTACTTATATCAACAGTTGCTCCTGAAATTAAGTTAAGTTACAGCCACACATGGAGCACTTATGCACACAGGGTGACAAGTTTCAGGCTTTAAGCTATCATTTTGATAATATAATTGCATTTAAAATACCAGCATTCATTTATAGAAACCCTGTATATTAAAATGATCTTCAATTATTATTACTATCTAAAATACTAAAAATATTAAAACAATCTCCTTTGTAACTTCACAATCAAAAAAGTTAAAAGGAATAGCTATTGTAGCACGATGCAAGTTTATATTTTCACATACTTAACGGTTATTTTTATAGAATTTTAAATTATAGTAGTAATAGATAAGAACTATGGCATTTACCTATATGCAAAGCTTGTAGTTGTACCTAGAACTCTAACCATCAGTCCAGGTTTAAACTGTGTTTTATAGACAGGTCCAATATATGGCACAGCCTGAAATTAAAATCCTGTTGTCTGCGTAATCACAGATTTAACATAACTGAATCTTACTGGATAATTAATCAAGTGGTCCATTTTAGTTGAAGGCTTTCTGGCGGTATAAGCCAAAAATCAAATGTCCAATCCCTTGTCAACCAGTTTATGACACTGAAACGAAAAACTACTTGCAGATCATATTGGTACGTACTTATCGCGAATATGGGCTGCTGGTCACATACAAATATTGACTCACAACAGCATTACCAGATTTGACCCCATCAGATGAACTTAGTGTTCGTTTTGCTTATCACTACGCAGATAAAAAATTATTATTTAATGAGTTATTTATTTGTGCCGGATTTTTAACTTTAAATACACAAGCGGTTTCAAAAAGTTGTAATGAAAAGAAATGCATGCTTGCATTCCTTTCATTTGGAAGAAAGACATGTAGTTCTAATTGAGGGTTTATAAATTATCCCATTGATTAAGTAAATATGCAATTCTGAGTAATTGCTGTACATATTTGACGTATATAGAGTTCAAAGCATTATAAACTATCAATGTAAAACATTTTATACAATTATAACTAAGCACAGATTTCATCTCAGATAGTTATATATTACAATAATACATTGACTGGGTACTACAATTTTATACATCTTACCTTTAGATTTGGGGCAAGTAGACAATGTCACAGTACATATGTAAATATTAATATTCATTTTACAGTAAGTAAAAGTGAATTTGCAATTAGTATTTGTAGCTACTGGTATTCAGAATTCCATTAAACTGTTAATAAACTTGTCACGTGACAAATTAGTAAATATTTTCTACAAATATGTACCGCAGTACTGAGATTATCTAAGAGGAAAATGTTCTTATATATATTGTTTACAATAAATAGTTATATCTGGAAGATAATAACTATAATTAATAGTCTATAGTAAACCATTAAATTGCGACCTTATTTGCAAACTATAAATATTCTTATGTAGCATTTAATTATGGTATTTGCAATTGGAACAATTGCACAGAAGCATAATGGAACTCACATTAATTTCTTAACAACGCACTAACACTACAATAATTAAAAATGTTACATATTCTATTAAACAATGTATATGTAAAGAAGATAAATAAAGAGTTGTAATATTCAAAAACACATTAGTAGAATTGCAAATTTGTAATTTAATTTCTCAACGATTTATGTTGAAACTGTGCTATAATAAAAAACAAAATTTGCCCATATCAAAAATATTTTACAGTTCGACTACAAATTGGTTTAATAAGTCAATTTGAAATCAATGAATACAGGGTGATTTGTTTGGTTAGTTACTGTTTTATTTGGCTAGACATATTTATAAAGATTATGGTCAATGTTATTCAGTACGAAGCGCTTTGCTGTAAACCGCTTTAAAGCGCTTTTAGCTGATTATTCGATGTATATGCTGATGAGTTTGTTTCCTTCAAATATCAAATACTGAAAGTTAAATGTAGGTGATTTTGAAGAAATATTTGTAATTAAAATTAAAATCATAAATTTTCAAATTATGGTAAAAACTTGCACCACAAATACTTTTATTAATACAGTTCTTCTTTTCTTTTTAAAACTAAATACCTATAACTAAATAATCTTGAATACCTAGCCAATTTGTCTATTATGAGACTTTCTATATAAACAAAAATTACCCAATAAAAAAGTGTGATTCATTTTATCAAAAGCAGGAAGTACTTCAAACTGATAATTTTTAACATTTTTTTAATATTTTGTTTGCAAACTAAATTTGAATATTTGCTGGTTACTTATTTATACACATATCTCCAGTTTATCATAGATATTCTTACAATTGTTGAGAACGTAATAGCAATTTTCATTTTCTGAACATCCTATACAGAGGTATTAAGCTTTCATTCAAATTGCCGATCTGTCGTCACTCATGACGGTGGGCAGGAGGACATTGACCTTTTTCAAGCTAATTATATATTTATAAAACTCATTATATTTAAACATGGTAATTTAATATAAGCTCACAAAAATAGCACATCTTCTGTATTGGACATTTAGTACACTCTGCTTACAAAATTTGTTTTTTGCGAAATATAAAAAAAGTAAAACTTATCATTTAGAATCTAACAAATTTTAAAGCGATAAAGTTGTAATAAAGAATATTGGGAGACCCAAAAAATTATCTTATGGATTTAAAGTCAGCTTACATTCTACCACTAACTCTGGTTTTATTAATATTCACAACTAGTGAATTACCCTAGCTACGCCTCGCTTTGCTAATTACACGATTTAATTAAATTAAATATAATTTAATTTTACTTTACTTTTTCGTACTTTTATGAATATAAAACCCGGCCTACGATCTAAGTCTAAAAATTGGCAAAATTTTAAGCTATCATACAATTTAATCGGTTCAGTATCTTCGGAGGAGATAGCAAACAAAGAGACGGTATCAGCCAAAATAAACAGTACCGAAATCTAGAACGCTGAGGAATTGCTCATGCAAACTGCATTTGTCATATTTGGCTTACTTGTCATTAGTTGTCACCATGACATTACGTTACAGTTAAAATTTTCGCTATCATGGTTCTTTCAACTGAAGAAAAAGTTTTTTTAGTAGAGCATTATTTCCGGTCATACGGAGTTGGAAGGAATGACGGCCCAAGTTTAAAACAGTCTCAGAAAAATATCAGCAACAGTTTAACAAAGCAGCCCCCAGTAAAGCTGTAATGCTAGCGGTAGTTGAGAAATTTCGTCGCACTGGTAGTGTGTTATGGCAACGTAAAGGCTCTTCGGGTCATCAAAGGACAGTTTGTACCCACGTTAATGAAGGACGTGTGTTTGACCAGGTCGTGCACTCTCCGCAAAGAAGCCTTGTACGAACTGCACATAAACTGAATGTCAGTGAGCCATCTACACGTCCTATGTTCACATCTATTGGCGGTTATCCTTAATAGCTAATAAATAAGTCAATATTAGTTTTTATTTTCGGCACTGTTTTTTTGGCGAATACTGTACATACATACATACATGCAAAGAAACAGACCACCGATTTTATGGTATAGATGTGTCTTAATCGTAACGGGGACAAATAACTGGAAACGCCATCTCGCATGTGGTTGGGTGCAATAAAGTAGAGTGTGGGCCTGCCGGTAGTTCGCTGTACATTGACGTGTTGTGCCTGGCGTGCGCTCACGATGGTAGATGGCACTGGTGGTGGCCGAGCTACGCTTCGCTTCGCTAATTACACGATTTAATTAAAACTTTATTTTTCGTATTTTTATGAAAATACAAACCAGCCTACGATCTAAGTCTAAAAATTTGCAAAATTTTAAGCTATCATACAATTTAATCGGTTCAGTATCTTTGGAGGAGATAGCGAACAAAGATACATACATACATACATACATACAAAGAAAGAGACCACCGATATTATGGTAACTTACTAACAATTATCGTATTTTCATCAGAAGTAACAGTATTACATCTAATATATTCAACGAGAAAACAATAAATAAAGTTTGTGAATTAAAATTTTAAATAACTATGAACAATTTTAAAATAATACATTGAAGTAAACCAAATTTGATTATAACTTGTGCTTAATAATAAATTATAACAAAATATTAATACTTCATATGTTCTATATTCTGCCTATGTACATATATGTATAACTATCACATAGCAAATAAACCCTCAATTGACTACTGAATATCCCAAACATTGCTTGATAGTATGTTACGTGTCAAAAGCATTTGATATTAATACTAGTGTTGAATGAGGAATCTAGTGAGAGTGACGCGATAAAAATTAATATCAGATTGGCTTTGTTCGTTGCTAGAGGAGATATAAAAACAAGGTTGGTTTTGTTTGAGAGAAAATTTGTATATCAGCTTTTAAAAAAGGCAAGAGTTTTCGTGGGGTGTAAATGACAATCTCGCCATTTATTATGGTTTGGTGATAGTAAAGAATTGGGTTACTAACCAGCCGTTCCTGTAAGGGAGTTCATTAAGCAGATGTCATTTTTCCAATGAATATTTATATTCAAGCTGTGAAGCGATCTGGGAAACACGAATACAACGATTGCGAAGTTTATTGCCTGTGAACAGGGTATGTAGTTTAATGTGGAATTTGCCGTTTGTTACCTGGAAATTCGATTTATAGCAACAACTATTAGGCGGAAAATCTTGGAAAGCTAATCTACCGCAGTATTGGGGGTCGAGGTATAGCGAATGACAGCCGAGGTTGGAACCTGTCAAGCTGACATGTGGTAGGAGTAACGGGACGTATTAAATGTCTGCGAGTATATCGGCACAAAGATAAGTGTTGTAGCTAGAATCTGATGATATTTTTGCATATAAAAACTGTGTAACCATTAAACTTACGAACGGTTTAAGTTAAGCGATTTAGGGTACCCTGCGTGAGGTAGTAATATTAAAGATGCTAATTGTCTGATCGATGGTAGTAATGTTCGAGTAGTAATAAAACCAGCTACAATTATTGCTTTCTTTCATTTTGATAGGGAGTTCAATAATCGTATTGTTATTAGTTGATAGAAAGTGAAGTTACAAGTTTCTTGGCTTATATCAGTATATTTGAGTTTAACTTGTTGGCGCCAATTATAACATCATAAACTAGAATCCGCGACGTCTTCACTGATGCTAGAGACGGGCCTCAAATATACTTTTATAGTGATCGATTGTTAACTAAGAGATATAGCGATGACCTAAAGGTAGGTAAAGGAATTTATAGATAAATATAGCTAACAAGTATTCAAGCTTTCTTGTTAAGCCGGTTGCAAATTGTAATTAACTCCACCAACAGTTTTTATAAATTTCAAAGAGTAATTGGCAACAGTACAGGGTGTTCTATTTTCGATAGGATTAAATGAGAATTGCCATTATTATTACAATTAGAAGAAAGTAGGTTGCACATTGAGATCAACTTTTCGAGGAATGAAAAAGGAATGATGAAAGCTGAAATCGACTATCTTTTTTGGTTTCTGAGCTACAGTTGAAAAATGCAAAATTTCTATTCACCATTACATTAATTTGTTTTTCAACTTGTCAAAAACAAAATAGGGATTCTGAATGCAATTTTTTACGTAAATCAATATAATATAGTCAAAAATCGTTTGTATTTTTTCACAAAGTAGAGAAAAATTATTCGAACGAAGGTACTGTTGTGATCACATCATCATTTGTAAAGTATATGAGCATTGCACCTTATATGTATGTCCTGTCCGATCCTAACGGACCATAGGGCGTCTTGGTAGAGACGTTTCTAGTAGCTGTTTGTAGTAATGGTGATTAGGTAGCTAACCTAATGCACCCCCACTTTCAACATTCTTATAGTTCTTATAGTTTTTACTTAGTTTATTTTAGTTATTATTTCACTATACTTGTCACTAATGTCCTCCACTTTTTTCTGTCCTTCGCACTTGTTTTAATTTCGTTCCAAGTCATGTTTCTTTTATCACACTCTTTTTTTATACTCCTTTTCCATGTCTCTGCTGGGCGACCCCTAGATCTTTTACCTGGTGGTTTATAATCTAACACTTGCTTGGTTATACTTTTATTTGGTTTTCTTAAAGCATGCCCGATCCAAGCCCACTTGCGCTTTTTAATTGTTGAGATAACTGGTTCCTGATTAGTTCTTTTCCATAGTTCCTCGTTAGTAATCCTTTCTGGCCAATGTATTCTTAATATTTTTCGTAAACAGTTGTTTATGAATACTTGAATCTTCTGAATACCTTATAAATAGAGTAATAAATTTCATATCACAACATGGACATGCTTTTTCTATTGTTGCACAAGTATTTCTGCGATCAGTTGACCTCGTGCAACTCCTCCCCCATATCCCTCTTTAATATAATAAATTGAGAACAAAGATGAGACGTACCAACACCCATAAGCTAAACACTGAAATAAACTTGCCTCCAGATATCTCCCTCTTTGGAGTTTTTGGGTAGATGTGAAGCTCTTGTACTGTCCACTTATGGACTGAAATTTTAAATCAAGCAACAAGCTTGAACCACTGTACACTTCACGATTTGAAAAAACTGTTTTCATCCACCAACTTTCATTTTTTTTAATGCATAACGAAGAAAAGTTATACCAAATTGATCTACTAGCAGTGCAGGAAACGAACTTAAAAGACAAAGCCATAACAAGGCTCAAGGACTACACCTTAAATGGAGGGGCCCAGAAAAACAGACTGGGCACAGGATTTCTGATTTTAAACTCAAAGATAGAGAATACAATAAAGTGTACGGCAGTAAGTGAAAAAATTAGTTACATTAGAATGACAGCAAAGAGGAAAATCAACGTAATCAATGTACATGCACCCACAGAGAACGAAATCAAGGATACTTTCTATGAGAAACTGGAGCAGTTATACAACTCATTGCCGAGGTATGATATAAAACTAGTAATAGGCGATTTCAATGCCAAAATTGGACAAGAAGATAAAAACTACCCGGTAAGTATAGCCTACACCAGAAAACCAATGCGAACGGACAGAGAGGAATTAATTTTGCAACTACTAGAAACCTAAGAGCAATGTTTACCTTTAAGAAAAACAAAGACATCTATAAGGGCACATGTGCGCACCCGAATGGCAAGACAGTGAATCAAATTGATCACCTGCTAACAGAGACAAAACATTAGTATTTAATAATAGATATAAAAAAGCCGCAGGGGAGCGGAGATCACATTCAATCATTTCCTAGTGAAGACAAAAATAAAAGGAAAAGTGGAGCACAAACCGAAAGAAAGCAGAAAACAAAAAAAAAGTGGAAAAGCTGAACAACAACCAAATAAGAGTCGAGTATGCCAAACTTATGGAACAGAAACTCACAAAATTAGACGATTGAAGATTTACAGAGAAAAAATGGAAAAGCCTTTGAATATAAAAGCGCACGTGTTTCACATAGGGATAGCTGAAAGCATGTATGTACCCTGTAGGAAACCCTTCGCCAGAGTTACCTCGAGCACCCGGCTTATTGTAATTTCCATTTTAACAGTTTTCAAGCTGAAGTTCGAGCATTTCTTTTATCAGAGCAGGCGTCATTGCTGCTGGCGTTAGAATTTTAATCTGTTGTATTGTCAGTTGTTTGAATTTTAATAATTCATATTAATTGTGTTTATGATATGATTGATCCCAAATTTAATTATTGTTGTTTATCGCTGTAGAGAGTCAGGTTTTATCTGAGTTATTTAATTCTTTTTGTTTCGTTAATTACAATTGAATATTTGTTGACACTGTTTTTGAATTTTATATTCTATTGACTGTTACTGGTATATTTTCTTTGGTTATCTGTACTATGACCCTACATGAAGGGGCATCTAAGGTAGGTGGTGATTTGTTTTGATAGCTAGATTTGTGATTATATTGTGGATAACGACTGGCGCCCATTTTGTTTTAAATAATGAAGTTTTTTATGTAACCCTAAGAACCGCTGCCTGGTCCTTATTCACGCCATTTTCTGCCGAGAGTTAGAGCTAGCTAGAGCTGTACTCTCCCCTCGTTTAAGGGAGCGGTACATACCTGGGTTTTGTAACACAAGTTATTATCTTTCGAAGAGTGTGTTAATCTTGGCAATATCGCACGTCAGTTTGAAGGAACGGATTTTAGAATAATGGTTCTGCTCTGAGATCATTGAATTCCCTGAGCTATGTTTAACTGGGAACCCTACCGCCAGATGGCTAAGACCTGGGAGCCTAGCAGACAGGAGTTTTTAGGCTATACACTAATACTGTCCGACACTAAGTCTCTTTTAACTACATACTTTTTGCTACTAGGTATTTATCAAATAAACATTCGATAGTCGGAATGCATATCTCGTATAGGTAGTTGTTTTATATATTAAGTAGGGAGGGTAAATAAAAATATTTTTGAAATGTATAAACTGTAAATTTATAAATACTACTTAATCAAAATGTATTACTGCCCAATAATATAAGAGGCTATGGTGATTATTCTTGTTTGAGACATTTTTAATCAACTAGATCTTAAAACCCATGTAATATACATAGTCACTTAATTTAATTCGTATAACAAATATTATTGTTAAGGATACCAAAAAGAGGAAAACTTAAAAAACAGAGTTACTGTTTTAGTTTTCCAAATTGGTAAAGTGTGATATTCTGTTGCCAATCATAAGTATGAGTTGGTGGACAATTTAGAAATTGCACTTAAGCCTATGCACTTTTTAAATGCAATAAATGTAATTTAAAAATTCTCTGTCTTGTATAGCAAATAATGGAGGATTTAATCAATATTTACAAGTTTATCCTTTAAATCTTCAAGTTAAATGGTACTTATATATTTTCAGGTATTGTTAATTAATGCAAAAAATACTATATTATTAAATTAACTATGACAAATATACAGTGTCCGCCAAAAAGTCGGCATATGGGAAAAACATTTATTTTTGATTTTTCAAAAAAACTTTTTACGTCAATAATTTGTGCTTGTCTAAAAACCTATTTAGCCCCTATCATATATACCGAGTGATTTTTACTTCGTTAGAAAATTGAGTTTTTCGAAATTGTCAAAATCTGAAAAGTGCTATTTTTCGGAAACTAAGAAAGATTTCAATGAGATTTTTTTTAAAGTGTGTTATTTTTAGAGAACTGAACAATCTCAAGGCCAGAAAACCCCAAATTTTTTTAACTTTAGCTAAAAATTAATTTTTATAATTTTTAAATTTTTTAAATATTTTTCAAAATTTCACATATCAAGACTTAATATTAAAATTCAAATTTTTGTATGTAAAAACTATTTCTCAGTTAAATCAAAAATAAAAATATTGCCAGTGATGGGAATCAAACTTCAGCGTCTGCGAATGGGCCTGCGCATTTGATTTTATTGCTCAGTGGTAGCCCACGGGTAAAGTGGGCGTTTGCTGCCTGAGCCACTAGAACCCTTTGAAGTCCTGCGATGCAGCTACATTTAACATAACGTACTTATTCGTTGCTCCTTTTTGTCTTCTAGAACATTTATCCTGTATCTGCTGGATCCCATTTTTGGCAAGGATAACGCCTGCGCTATGTACAAGTTATTACTTCTATCTATTTCTCAGTTAATGTAAAATTAAAGAAAATTTTCTTTTTTTAAAGTGCTTACCCTGTATATATTTGCCTGAAATTTTCTCGCTTTCATGCCAGCTAGTTATATAATGTGTATGCAAAATATCGTCTTTCTCTAACAAATAGTTTTTGGGTTATACCGCCGACAGACAGACAGACGGAATTGAGGAAATCTGTTTTCTTCATCTATGGACTCTGAAATGTGGAGCTCTGAAGAAATCTTGGAAGATGATTTTTTCGTGATTATAATACTTCCTTCGTCTTTTAGACAAGGGAAGTAAAAATTCATATGGTACATCAATTCTGGTTGGATTATATCAATCTACGTACTAATAAAATGCATTAAAAATTCCTACTTTGCTTTTTGTTATTTTGAAAAACAAATAAACTGTGTCGTTGGATAGAAATATTCAAGTTTTCAATTTTCAACTGTAGCACGACACCAAAAAAGTTGACCCCCAATGAAGTGCAAACTATTTTTTTCTAGTTGTAATAAGAACAGAAATGTCCATTTAATCCCATCGAGCCACCCAAAAAAGGTTGAAAAAGAAATTCCAAAATTAAATTATTCCAAAAACTGACATTTTAATTATGTGGTAAGTACTTATTTGAAAAATACTTAAAAGGATTTTATTTGTTGTTATTATAATTCCAAGATTTACTATACTATTTCTTCCAGGAAATACAGGACATAATCATTTCGTAAATAACATTGCAGAAACTGACACATCTGAAAAACAGTAAATTATAAACACAGCAATATGGTGAAAGTAACAATTAAATTCCAAGACTTCTATTAATAAATACTCCAGATTAACAATTATTGTATATTCAATGTATATACATTTTTAGATAAATAAATAAATAAATAAATAAATAACCATATACAGTAACGGGTACTAATAATAACATACGTTTGTATAGTAATCGACACATGTTCAATAGAAACCTATACTTATATTTTTAAATTGTACTTAAGAAGATAATTTATTTTTTTTAAGTATTGCATTTGTGTCTAAGCGTAATTTAATGAAGGATGGGTGCCTGTTGAACAAGCATCGTAAATACCTGGCTTAAATGAGTTCAACTTTAATTGTGTAAATACCTGTAAGCCTTAAGTAAGTACACATTACACGTTGTCATATTTTCATTTACTAGTAACATATTTATAAAAAATATTGTACATTTATAAGGCATACTGAAAGCTTTCGATTCTTTTTTTGAGTATTTTATCAAAAATTACATTATTTCCAAACATTATTTATATTTTTTGAAAGATGCATAGCTTTACTAATTTATTATAACTTAATGGTAACATACAATTAGGACTATCAGATTGTGCCTACTACTAATCTGTAGTTGTTTTATGCCTTTTGCTTTAATGCACAAGTTCTTGCATATCTGACTAAAATATACGACTTTCACTACATACACTGTAACAGTAAAATATTTTTTTATCAGTATCCACTACTGTTATAGCTGTTGATGGTATTAATTGTAGAAATACCTCTTTGGACCAATTGATTGTTATTGTCCTGTAGAGAAATATTAAAAAATCGTCCATTATGAAATAATTCCAAGTAGATAATGAGAATTATAACTATAATTATGAAGAGCAGAATTAGAATTGTTTTTATTTTCTCCATCACCTGAAAAATTACATTAATGTAACTGCTTTCTAAATAATGCTTTGTCTTGAAATCAATATGTTATTGCTCTGTGTTGATACTTTTTGAGGATATCATATACATTTTCAGAAGAACTAAAATTAAACAAGACTTACAAGTTCTGTAAATGTTAAATTGGCAGGTGTTGGACGTTCATATGTTGTTACTGAATTTCGTCCTAGTACCCCTGCTTTGGAGGCATCTGTAATTGTTTCTACTGAAAGTGGATATCCCTGCGGAGGTTCTACAGGCAACGATGTTATTTGGCTGACATTAAGAGGTACATGAACATCAGCTACAAATCTTCCATCACTGTACGTTGTTGCATTGAGAGGTATTATTTCTTCATTGATTGCTGCATTATATGGAAAAACAGATTTGTTATGCAACATCTCTTGTGTGTACGGTGAAGGATACGGTGCTTGTAAAGGTGGTTGTCTTCGTGGTGGAATTTCAGAGCTGTCTATTATTTCAAAGTTGTGGGTTTCATTTTGCTTCATGTCAAGACTTGCAAATGCTCCTGGAGTTGTCTCATAAGACACGGACGTAACGGATACATCGCCTTCTATTCCCACATGAGTGACACAGTGATATTGTATTCTGTGAGGAAATTCACAGTAATTCGGCCCATTTACAGATATCTACATCAACAAGTTTGTAAACATTCTTTGCTATATAAATTACACATAAGTAGTACCTTGTACTGGTCGTAATCACACAGTAAGACAATGCTAAATGCTTCAGCACGTTTAAATGGCAGAGTAGTATGACATTTCTCCTCGCCCCATACCCCATTTTGAAATGAATTGAGTTTAACACAGCGTTCTAGTATATGCACTGAAAACTGTAACGCAATATCGCTTTGTTGAAGATCTTCTCGACAACAAAGTAAATTTATGTCAAACCTGGAACAAAATTTATTAATTCTGAACTAAAATACTAAAGACTAAAAAGACTAAAATAAAAAAAAAACTTATAAATATCAGCGTTGCCAATTTTAAACCTGGCTTGTGCAAACTATACATCGAAGAGGAAAGCATATTCCAGTGAACAAAATGGACAACAATCTATGTACAATTTGTAGAACATATCAATAGCTACCATCCTCAAGTTTCACATTACAAGTTGGAAAATTCCCCTCATAGATTACCCCTTTCAAACTTACGGTTTCCAAAATGTAGTTGGATTATTGTGAAAAATATAACAAGGTTTCGTGTGAAAAGCACCGGAAGGAATTTCAAAACAAAAATATTGGTTTTGGGTAACCATCCCAAGATGAGTGTACAGTATGTGTTAACCATAATGAGCATGTAACCACCGCAAATCAGGTGGAACCTGAATTCTGTGATATCTGTCAAAACTATATATTACATAAGCTCGTAAAGCTTACAATCAAGATGGATATATGCAGAATGTAGTAATAATACCCAAAATGAAAACAAAAACAGCTACTTTGTGTCGCCGGGTTGTATTTAACGAAACCTTCGCTGCCTTGCATTCTAAGGATAGTGTGACATGGAATGAAGCTATTTCTGGCAGGTCTGGAAAAGGCTACATTGGAAAAGAATGCTGCACTTGCACTTCAAATTTTGGGGGGTCACCGCCCCCCGTGCACCTCCCTAGTTACGTCTATGATAACAATGATTGTTGCTTGGAGTCATTTAATTATTATGTTGCATATGCACAAATGAATTGGAACATCAATTATCGTCAGGTGTCTAAGCGATAACAACTAGTACAGCAACAAAGACGTATAGATAGATACTAACTGAAACTGATACTGTATATTGCCAAATTATTAATATCGAAAGAAATGCAAGTTTGTGGTAGTTTATTAAGATGTATTGCAGCACCGCCTGTCAGATGTAAATCAGGTTGGTAGTAAACTAAGCCAGTGGTAGTTCAAATACCCATGTTGGTAGTAAATCAAATCGGTGGTATTTCATATATTTGTCACAAAATTCTTAGGGGTAAATCAAGTCAGTAATAGTTCATGTTCGATGTAAATCCGCAGCAATGGTAATCCAAGGCAATGATAATTCAATATGAATGTAAATCCACATACGTGGTAGTTGGCACACATCTTTCCTTTCACCATGAAGAAATATTCAATTCATCAGCTAATGTGTTGCAATTATAATCTTTGATAAAATTAAGAAAAACTGTTCACCTTTTGATATACTTTTACAAATACTGTAAAAAAGTGTTTGGTTTGTATTAGGGTTTCCAAGTCCCGGGACCACAAGCGTTTTCGGGACTTACGAGCAAAATTTCAAGTCCCGGGACTAGTCCCGAAGATCCCGAAAATGGTCCCGAAAGGGAAATAGTGTTCAGGTGAAATTTCCGAATGCAATTTCCAAAGAAAAACTAGTGGTTTAAGTTAAATAAAGTATTTCTGTGCTGATAATTTGCGTTGGGGCTCGTTTACAACTTCATTGCTTTCTTCTGGTACTAAAAATGTCTGTCGCTCTTCATCTTTTGCTTTTGTTTGAACTGCAAAGTGCTTGTGTAATCCTTTCGTTAAGCTGCCTCTGCTTATGATAATTTTGTAAGAACCAAATTTACACATCGCCAATTGTTTTATCTTCAATATATAAAATTGTTGCCATATTGACTTCAAATCGTAATTTTTTTAATGTAGAATGAAGGTAGGTTGCGAATCGGAATTCATTCTAATTGTAACGCTTTAGCAGACAAATAACGAACACACTTAAAACCCAAAAATATAAATTATTCAGCTTCTTCGCACATATCTAAATCCAACAAAAAAAAACAGAAATACATAAATCGAAGATTATATGCAAATGTGGCTGAAACAACACACAGGTTTAATTCTAACCTACCGAAAATAATACCTCTCCTGCTCCTGCCTACGCAAAACGCAAATAATGCAGATTGTGCAAGAGGCATGAGTAATACGCCGGAAGCCCGTGAATACCCGTCCTAACTCTCTGATGTCGAGTATACGCACGCAGGTTGACATGGTCCTGGAACTTCGCCTGTTCTGGCTGTGGTCCCGGGACTCGGTTATTGTGGTAGAATCCCGGGACTGTCCCGGCACCGGATCCCGGGACTGGAAACCCTAGTTTGTATGTCTTTTTGTTTCAATCTATACATCCTGATTTCAATTATGGATTTTATCCTCTCAGCTTTCCCATTATAGATTTCCACTGGTATTAATTTGTTTCTAGTTACTATTATTGAATATTTTTCCATAAGTTACTATATAGTGTTTCCGCAGATGGAGACCTAACTATACCTACTTGTAAAAATGTTAGTTATAGTTTTTCGACAAAAAGTCATTCCTTATAAAAAGTTGTGTTTGTACTGAAACGTTGTTTGCTATTATTAGAATGTTAATATATTGTACAGGGTGGGCACTAAATTGGAATATAAAATTCAGTCATCAATAAAGTACACTTATTTAGAAGAGAATTAGAAAGGCTAAATTAAAAAGTTGTTTCACATGTTAGGAGATGTTCAAATACACAGTTTTAACGTTGTATCTCGAAGTTGACCACTTATTTTCAGTTTGTCTATTTGCTAAACTTGGACCAAATTAAATATATATTGGATTACGTGTTTATGTAATCGTCAAGATAACTATGGAAAGTAAACATGCTCGATTGAATTGCTATTGAAACTACTGACAAATAAAAAGATGATCACTTAATTTCGAGAGATTCATGCATTTCATTCTTTGCATATTTTTACTTATTTCAACATTCCTGATTTTTATAAAGAATGAATTTTTGTCGAAAAATAAAAAAAATAATTTTTTATGAGCACAGTTAGGTCCATCCGGGGATACACTGTATACTATAAAGCTAGTTTTAACTTGTAACTCTGTGACTACATTTACACGGTAATTTAATGCTGGTGTTGTTTAAACCGTTGTTATTAAAACTCGTGTAAAACGTGAGTTTACACAAGGGGTGTTGTACAGGCGTTAAAGTGTAAGTCGGTGTTGGTGTGGTGTTAGCTAAAACCTCGGTGTGACCAACTGCTTCGAGATTTTCCATTTGTCACTCTGTCAGACGCTGTCTGTTATTATAAAATTATAAACATAACCGCCATAACCTACAAGATTAATACATCACATCTACTTCTCATGTAACATTTTATCTCGATTTATTAAATGTTCATGTTTTATAACAACCAACCATCTTTACAATTATGTTGGTAGTCCTGTTTCAAAACCGGTGTAAGTCGAAATTATCCATTTACACGTACATTTTACACCCGCTTACTAACGTCACGCCTCTTGGCGAAGTGGTGTAGCGTTAGTAAACTGGTTTTAGTAAAACTGGCGTTGAACCCCATTTATACGACAATTTACGCAGGTGTTAACAACAACCGATGTTGTAACACCGGTGTTAGCGGACCGTGTAAATGTAGTCTGTTATTTGTAAAAGTAATTTAATACAACTTTTATCATTGAAAATGGAAAAAAATCGCAACATAGTTCAACACCTGTTTAGTAAAAGAATTCTCGGATTATATATTTTATACTTGAGTACTTTACTATTTAGAGTGGGCTTGAACAGTGTGATATATTTCCGGCCACGAATTTTTAAAGTGGTATCATTCTCAAAATTACTGCTTTAAAGGTAGTCCTTACTGACATATGCATTAAGGTATAGAATATCGAAAAAAAAACAAGAAATGTGGCTTTCGAAAAGGTCGTTCTTGTATTAATGCTAAAGCTAATAATCGAGAAAAGAAGAGAATATAACGCCGAGACGCACATAGCTTTTATTGATTATATAAGGGAGATTCAAATTTGACCCGCATTTTATTTTTTTATGAACATAATTGAAGAGATACTGTAAAGCGATTTTACATTCATCGAAGTAGGCATGTTAGCTAACGCCATAAACAACTACAACTTGATTGTGTCAATACTATCATTTGTATTAACAATGTCGTGCAGCAATGTGTCAAATTCTGTTGCACAACGTCTAATTATGAAATTTCTTTTCAATAAAGGTATAAAAGCGACTGTATTCATCAGAGATTTCATAAACAGTTTGAAGAAAAGTATTTATCACTCAAAACAGTCTTTGAGTGGTGTACATCCTTCCAGGATGGTCGTGAACGCATGTCGAATTTGCAGCATGCTGCCCGTCAAGCGTCTGCTGTGAATCTTGGGAACATTCAAAAAGTTGACCAGCTGATCCGCAGCAATAGGTGAATATCTGTGAAGGAAATTACTAGAATTGTAAACACTAGTATTGGTAGTGTTCACACTATTGTCCACGACAAGCTTAAATTTAGTAAAGTTAGCGCCAGGTGGGTTCCAAAACAATTTTCCGCGGAACAACAGCAGAAACAACTACAGTTTTGCAGAGAACTCCATCTTGGCTACGAGTATGAAAGCTATGACTTTTTGTCACGTTAAATTGGACTGGGAAGTCCCCCCATATAGTCCGGACTTGGCCCCAAGTGACTATCATCTCTTGGGCCCTCTTAAAAAATTCTTAGAAGGCAAGCGCTTTGCCTCTAATGAGAAAGTGAAGGATGCGGTGCAAAATTGGCTACGTCATCAACTAAAAGATTTTTTTTCGACGAATACAGAAGTTACCGAAACGATGAAACAAGTGTATTTTAAAGGGGGGTTGTTACTTAGAAAAATGATGTATATATAATATTAATTTGTAGTTTCTATCGACCAGAAAAAAATAAAATGCTGGTCAAATTTGAATCGCCCTCGTACCAAGGCCTTTTACAGGGTTAAAAGAAGCAAATTTTACAAATGGTACTACTTCCAATACACGTGATTGAAGTGATTAATAGCTTATATTAATAATAATAATATAATACAGAGTGGCTAGAAAAACACCGGCCACTTTTTCAACTATTAACACCAGCTGTCGCTGTTTTTTGATGTTTACAATTTCAAAATTTTATTCTGCTGTCAAACTGACAGCACAGCAGATACGAATACAAATCTCCCACAAAGTATTGCTATTGTGAAATGGTTTTATCAAGCGCAAAAGAGTCATTCTACCAGAATGGCAGTACAAATAATGCAATAACGTTGGCGTCAAACGCGAATCTACCACCACCCAGTTTGTAGTAGCATAATTACAATTGTTGCTACACATGAACTAATTTCAGTAGTCCACTTGGATTCTGCCTTGTCAGTATTTTTATTTAATTTTTTCTATAGCTCCACATCATGGAGCAAACCTTATGCAAACATGAAAATACAAAAAGTTGCTAAACAATACAAGCAACAGATTAATTATTACAATTTGTTGTACTCATAGGAAAACCACTAGTGAAATCTCCCTTACCGGACACCTGTAATAAGCGGACACCTCTCTTACACGGACATTTTGTTGGGAACCAACTTGCTTGCATTAACATTACTAATAAAATTTTCTCTATTAAACGGACACTCTCTTAAATCCGTTATATGCTCTTTGCTGAAAGGCTGCATTTGGTGTGGATTTTGTAACGAGCAAACGTGTTCATTATGACAATTATTTCTTCTATCAGATTGCAACATATGAGATATAAAATCAGAGTCTCAAACCAATTCTCGGAGAAGCCACTGGCAAAATATTAAACGCCCCTGCCAGTTGCCTGGTTGCAACGCCTGCACACTTTGTAAGTGATAGAAAATGCAGCATTACCCTGTTTATTATACGCCATACAAAATTTTGTGAAAGTTGTAAATTTCTTGATTCACCTACCTAACAATATAAAAACAATTAACAATAAGAACATTTTTAAACGTCAACTTAAATACTGGCTAACAAGCAAATGCTTTTATAATCTATCAGAATACTATGCGAGTACCAATGTTCCCCATGCCTCATGAAGGCTCGGTGTTTTGTCACACATACAGCTCCTTAGTTATTATCTCCTACTAATATACTTAAAAAATAATGTTCGTTGTATGAAGGGAACAATAAATATTATTGTTATATTATTGAGTGCTTGAGCTAAAATCATTAAGAACAGCATCAATAACATCTCCACAATTCATATACGAAAATAATGTCAGCGTATTCTTGAGTTGTGAAATCCATTTGAAGTGTTGTAGAGCAAATAAAACTGAAAACTGTCTGCCTAGCATTTTGTTTCAGATGATTGCTATTGCGGTTTTTAATTCCGATTTTTAGTTTAATTTATAAATTGACTATCATAAGGTTTTCCACAGTGTGAACTTCAAGTAGCTATATTATCTCAAAGAAGCGTTTAACGACGAAAGTTCATATACAATTTTTTACTTAAAACATAGTCAGCAATCATCTGTCAAATTTTGTACCCAACCTTGTAGATCATCCTATATAATTCAAATAAATGTCTGCTATATATCAGTTTTCCTTTTATATTTTTAGGATTCATACCTAATGTCAAATGGACAATATTGAAAAAATATTTGATTTTCGGATGGTTGTAATAATGACTGTTTTCGACCAATCATGGCCAAAGTTATGATTACTCCTTAGTTCCAAGTACTGCATGCTTATTTTAAATTTAGTATAGTTGAAAAATTGATAAACATTGAGGAAATTCATGCATATAAAAACAATACCACACACGTACAAAGGCATGACATTCAAAAATGTAATACTCTTTAACAACTATACCTTATATTCCAGGCATATCTGACAAAATTAGACGAATTGGAAATAGATTCAATTTTAGGACGGTGTTCAAAACGATGTATATCTTACAGTCAGTTTTTACAAAAACTAAACCGTTCAACGAAGAACAACATTCAAGAATTGTATATATTGCCTGTGAATGCGGGAAATATTATATTGGTGAAACAATCAGACCTTTAGAAATTATAGTTACAGAACATAAAAATATGATTAAAACGTAATAATAATAATAATTGGCTTTTCATTCTTGATAGAATATCGCCACTTCTTTCCGAAGAATGTAATCCTCTTGTTGGGGTGGATTAGTCCCCTGTTTCCAATTCTTTATTTTACTTCTATAGTTTCTGGTGAGTTTTTGCTTTCTCCGCTATCTTCCTCCATTTTATCCTATTTCTTGTTTTCTCTTTCCAGTCCTTTATTTTCATGATTCTTTAGTCTTCTGTCACTTCTTCATACCACCTGTTTCTTGGCCTTCTTCTCGATCTATTCTTATCCGGCTTCCACGTTGTTACTTTTTGTATAATTCTTGTGTCTTCCACTCTCATTATATGTCCAAGCCATCTGATCCGTTGTGCTTTCATTATCTTCACGATGTCTTCTCCTTCTATTATCCCCAGTAACTCGTGATTCATGTATTGTCTGTGCTCTCCATTAAAACGTATCAGTTCAATAAGTGTAAACTTGCAGAACATGCTTGAAATAACAATCACAAAATACAGTGGCATAACACAAAGATCTTATCTAAAAAATATACGTCAACTAAACGTAAAATTAAAGAAATGGCGTATAGTTTACCTAACGAAGAAAAATGCGTTTTGTCTATCTCAATATTTCTAGACGACAGTTGGCTATCGTTCTTACAGAGCAGATCAAGTAGGTATAGGTAATCAACTGTCAAGTCTCAAGCAATTCATTGGAGGTTGCTGGTTTCTCAATCCCACTGAAAAGCTAAGTTTTCCTTATTCATTTTTAGCTTAAATCGTTAATCGTTGATAATGAGCGCAGATTGTCCCTCTAAACGTTCGATATTTAATATTTTTAATTTTGCAGTGGTGAAATGCCCATAAAAAGGACATCAATAAGCTATATTATTATGTAAGTGTTCTTTGCTATCTTTGTTTGGCTTTTAATTTTAATATTCTAAAAACGGTATCTTTGAGCGCTACTTTGATCTCCTCGAAATTTGTAATTTAGTAAGTAAAGGGTGGTTTGTTTTTTGAAATTATGCTAATTATTGAGTCAAGAGGCCTTGATTGCCATCTACAATAATACCTAGGTGCCATTGCCCATTCCCCATAATCCCCATCTCATTCTGTCATGCAATTTTTTGCATTAGTTTTGAATTTCATATAAAAATGTCAACCTAAATTCTGTAAAAATATAGAAGAAAAAACTAAACAGTCTTTGTTTCTAGGAGTAAAACTTGTTAAATATTTTGTATAACTCTTATCAGGCGATGGCAAATTTGATCTTCGAAATTCTATATCTTAATACATATGTCGATAAGGGGTTATCTTTTCAGTAGAAATTTTAAGAATGACACCACTTCAAAATTCCTGTGAAAGTGACGTCATGACTGTTTGACCTCATTTGTTGTCTTTAAAACTGCAAAATGTATGCTTTATAACAGTTTTCTTCGAGCAAATATTTCTATATAGCTTTTAATGTGTTAACACAAGCTAACAGTTCTTGTTTATTACTGAATCGTTATAAAAGCATCAAACGAAAACAGATAGAGACTCTGTACTAACACGTGGCTGTTGTATTGCATAAGTACAACAAGCAAATCTTGCATCTCTTTGTAGTAAATAAAAAAAGGATTTATATCGACATTTTACCTATATGCGGTAGATGGTACACGGCCCTGAATTTTAACCACACTACCGAGGGCTAACTTCCCTCCATCGATTGGGCTTAGATTTGGAAAAGGCTAAAAATTAACAATAAAATTATGGAAAATACAGTACTGTAAAACTTACTTGATCGCAAGTTGGGTGTGCCATTCTATGGTAAAAAGCTTTTATCTGCTGTACACTTCTGCATTCATAATTTTAAAAAACTACTTGTTTTTAGTGATAATGCCAAATTTTAGGTTAGAAAGTAATTGATCCACCATTGCCAGAACTACAATTGTGAATATTTTAACCAGACATGAAAAATAGAGATTCATATAAGAAAATTAATAGTAGCTACAAGCGAAATGGCTGTAATTACACAGTAAATTATTAAGACATATGGAATTTTTGAACTTTTTTATTCTGTTAAAAGTTCTAATTGGAAATATGAAGATTCAAAATAATTGAAACTTATATACATATAGCATTGAATAAGTCAGAATAGAGATAAAAATTGGTTGCTTCGATACATGGCTGCGCCTCCATCAATTATTTTTATTCTCGCAGTAGAACGAAGAGAAGTTCTAATTATTTTATTTTCATTTCAACTTGGCTAAAGTTGATATTGTTGTTCTGGGTGACCACTATTTGCTATAATATCAAGTATATTCCATTCTATTGCTATTCTAATGAGCAAACTTTACTTTTCACCATCATATAGAAAAATATCTAGAAAATTTATATAATTCTTATATAATACCAGTATATCGACATGTATTACTCGTTTCATTCTCACTATAGTATTAAACATAGTAGTCAATTTAAACAACTTCTTATAAACTAGACAACATGGCTAAAAAATTAGGTCAAGTTCATTATCTACCAGTGCACCGCAAATAGTCATTGTCCAGTGCTTGTTTATTCTTTCAGTGCTATGATAAATATACAAAATGTATTGAATAAAAATGGAACAATATTCAAAATAATTAATAATTCAAATTAAAACAAGGTCTGTATTTGGCAGGCATTTACTACATAACTTGAGCAAACATTGAAAACACAAACAACAGGGAGTGGCAGCAACAATTTAGTGCAACTATTTCCATTAAGTAAATGCAAATATTTGTACTTTTATTTAATGTTTCTATATTTTCTCACTGTTAGCAGACTACTTAGAAAAATAAATTACATATATTCCAATAATGCTATTTCACTTTATAGACACTAAAACATTAATCACTAAACTTTGTTGACTGATTTAACCTTCGTAACATGACTTAGAAAATTATAATCAGTTTTTAAATAGTAGTTTACATGAGCCACCCTTCATAACTTTCGAAGCACACCGTCAGCTTTAGCACCAAAACATATGTTTACCAAACTATACATTTAAACCCCCCTTTGTGATTTTATGACAATACACCGATTGAGCCTAATCTGAATCACTGCTCGAACTGCTGGACGAACTCGAGTGTTTGTGCATGACATGTCCCAGGGCATAAGCGCCCACCCCAACTCCGGCAATGGGCAACCCATATTTCATAGCCTTTTTCAGCTTGGACTTCTTCATTTTCTTGTGCGGATATACCACTTGAGGGCCATACGAAGGCAGTGGCTGTCCAGAAACAGGGTATCCCGGAAGAGGCTGTCCGGAAACAGAGTATCCCGGCAGAGGCTGTCCGGAAACAGGGTATCCCGGCAGAGGCTGTCCGGAAACAGGGTATCCTGGCATAGGAGGCGGAATATATGTAGGTGGAGGCCTGTACGGTGGCACTTGTGGATGCAGTGGTTGTCCTGTAGGTAAAGACGGCATGTAAGGAGGTGGCCCGTGCGACATGTATGGTGGTGGCAATGGTACTGCTGATGGCATGGGCATGCTCATTGGGGGAGGTTGGTTTGCCAGTGGCACCTTCGCTGCTCCATGTTTTGGCTTATGAGACTGAAAGAGTACGCAGCAATTAATGTTTATTCAAATACGATGTACGTACTGCAAATAGTTCATGTTCTTTTATGCAAATAGTTTTGTTACGCAAATTTCTGTTCACTTTGACTAAAGCATAATAATAATAACAATAATTTATTTATTTATGGACATCTTCAATAAAAGTATTTAGAGTAAAGTAGTTAAATACAAAAAATTTAACTAGTGTTAAGTAACGCATAATTCCAAATCAGCAGACAAAATTTCTTGCACAGTAGTCAAATGATATAGATAAAGTTGTTTTTCCTTAAGGACCCTATGTACAACAGTTTTAGAAGTTCCAACTCGATTTGCCAAACGTCTTGTACTAATTTTATTGGATTTTTCTGCACTACCTCTAAGATTTCCTCTTCAACTTGTTATGTGCAAACCATACAGGTGCGTCTTCAATTCATGTTAGTGTCGTTAAGAGCCTGAAGACGCCTTTCAATTACGGCAAACATCTGATGACCAGGCAACCCATAAATTAATACCAAGTTGATCAGTTCTTTGTTAGTGTAATTCGGATTCATTGTGAAAATAAACAAAAAAGTGAAAATTTGCTTGGCGTGTTCAAAAAATGTTGACCACTTTTGAATTTTTGCAATTCTTATTAATTATAACATATCTCTTGGTTACTATAGCAACCACCATTTCATTTTTTCTGGCTAAACCATAAAAAAATATCGAAAGTTTACAAAATACAAAAAAGTTTGAAGTTTTATTAATGTTTCAAACGACATTCTTCAATTTCAAGTTTTTGCAAACACGAAAAATTATGAATAAATTTTACCTCTTTCACCTACCGAATTCGACCCCATAGTTCCAGAACAATTTTAGTATTTTTCTAACATTATCCAATATTTTATTTCATTAAAAAAAAAGAAGAAAAATAGTTCATGAAGCTACAGCCACTAAACAGTAGGTTGAATCGTCCAATTTTTCCTACAGAAATCTGTGGTAGCTTTTTTACCACCTTTTTAAGTACACATTATATACGGATTGAACAAATTAAGTGGGGGAACTAGATTTATTTCTGCTTTCACTATAATAATCCATGGAAATTGTTTTACTAGTTTGCTAATTCAACCTACTTTGTAGCTTCAATACTAACAGTCAGCAATGGTGCCCACTTAATTGGGTTCATCCTATATAGAAATAAAAAAACTATCTTTCCAAAAACCTGGGAAGATTTTGGGAAGATAAAAAGAAGGAAAGAGGTTTTGTCAATGTGTAAATGCAATTTCTACAAAAATTAAGGAATTTCATTGGTGGTATGTCTTGAAATTGATCTACGTGACTGATGCTATTAAAGACATTAGAACCATTTATACAAAATTTATTTAACTACGTGGTTAAAATGGTAGCTTGGTAACATACAAATAAAGAAACAGTAGTCATTGCACTATCGTTGTATTTGTTATTGAAGAACATATGAGTACAATACCTATTACATTAACAACTTTAACTAATTATTTGCTATACAAAGAAAAGTAGCTTGGTTTTGATGTTTATTGTGTTAACTACTTTTTTACTATATACATAGATATATAATACAATACTAATTGCGTCAGATATAATGAATACAGTAAAAGTACTATAAAAATATTGTCTACATTAATACAATAATATCTAACACAAAATATAAAGGCACAACATCAGGCCTCAGTATAAAGCATATCGCAGCTACAATTTAAAATATTCCGAATTTATTTAAAGTATGACTGGCCTCTATTATTTGAACTATGCTCGTAAATATGGAACCTGTGTGGTTTCAAAATGAAACAAAATACTAAGGGGTCATTACAAATATTAAAATACATGAAAATAAAATTATAAATCAATAAATGCATATTTAATAATTTTAAAAGCATTAAAAATGTAAAACATTTAAGATACATTATAAACAAACGGAAAGAAACACATTTTTAAGTAAAAAAAAAAACAGATCACAAAATTAACTCACCATATTTTAAGTTTTACTTCTCACCTATAACATTCAATGTACGTGTTACAACTATAATCTTTGAGAAGATAATACATTTCTAAATAAAGATTACAAAAATGAAATTTAGATTAGAGATTATTCCAAATAAAAAGATAACAGATGCTTGTCTTGACCTTAGAACGGTATTGGACTTAAAATTTCATGTTTCAACAAATACCTGAATATCTTGAATCATGTCACATATGTGTTTTCAGTGATCAAACACGAACAGCTGTTTTCTAATGCCCACATTGGTCAATAATAATTATAAACAATAAAAATACATACTTAACCATATCAGAGAGCTTTTGTTTCAATATTAGTCCTTAAAGTACATAATTCTTATATGGATAACTCTGTACTTATGTAATTTTAGAATGACATATTCAGCACGATTAAAGCTAATTGGTCAAATTTTTAGCTTTAAATTCTAATAAATACCAACAAAATGATTTTAAACAAATTATTGTGAGTATTAAACCAAACCGTTCATTCAACTGTCATTCTGAAAAATAGTACACTATTTCCCTTGCAATATAAATAAGCTAATAAATAAATATACACAATAAAACCACAACCAAGTCCTCTAAGAAGTCCTAAAGCTATCGGTGCCTAACGGATTCGTTATAAGCAGCAGCAGCAGCTCAATGTCAGTACCATTTCTTCAGTTCTAAAACAAAGCTGCTTTCATAACTCAACTAACTTTATGTGAACATACAGACCTTCTTGGGAGCTAGTACTTGACCAGCAAAATTTTCTAGCAACGAGCCTATACTACCCAAGCCGCCAACTGAACCTTGTCCCCCGACGGGGAACAGGGGCTGTTGTGGCTGTGGAGGTGGCTGCGGTGGTTGGAAGCGCTGCTGTTGCTACAAACATTTATTAGGTTTCATTGTAAAGTTCTGTACAAATTGCATTGTTACCCCACAATTTTTGCATTAATTAATTTAAAAATAGCAGCCAAACTACTGGAAAATTAAATTATAATAAAAAAAAAAACATTTGCGTTCATGAAACAATGGAATTTTTTATTATAAAAATACAAATTTTGTTCTTGGAAAAGCAGCTTTATTTCGTCCTCATTAGCAACAGTTTTCTTTAATTGACCAAAACAGCAACAACTTGTGAAGAAACTGATTCTTTTAGGCGATGGTTGTAGTATAAATGTAGTGCAAATTTTTACGTCTAATGTGAACAGTAAGTAAATATAACGGTACTAAGACATCGACGAGAATAAAAAAAAAGTAAATAAAAATAATATAGATTAACAAACCGGGCGGGTGAGCCTCAGCTTGCTCGAACCACGTCAAATACCAGGACCGTACTGGAAAATTACAAGCACGGAAAATTGGTGCCAAAAGAAAAAATAGTGACACTAAAGAGAAGAAGAACGGAAAGCATATTGGTGGATAGTGACGAAGAATACACAACAGATGAATCACAAAAAAGAGGGTAAGAACCAAAAGAGAAAAGGGAGAGCTCGGAACGAAACAAAAAACTAGTAAAAAACGTAGCCTAAGTCACAAAGGAGGAAGACAAGTTGGACCAAATATAAAAATCATGACGCGTATCAAAAAAGGTCAGAAGATACAAAAAACAAGGTTGAAACAAAAAACATGTAATGAAGAAATCAAAAAAGAAAATAGATTAAAGAAAAACTGGGAGAGTTTAAAAACTCCATGGAATGGGTACAAAAAGAAAAAAAATAATGTGATGAGTGGATTAAAAATCGATACAAAAGACCAGGCCATACTAACAGAAGCAGTAAACGACTTTATAAAATGTAGAATGAATCAAAATTAAGGAAGAGTTGAAATGAAGCAATAGCAAATAAAAATTAGAATAAAAAAACTAGCACAGAAAAAAGAGATGGCAAAATAAACAAGGACCACGCAACCAAAAAGAACATGGTATCAGAACAAGAATCAAACGAAAAAAATTAAGATAACTGCAAATGAGAAACATAAGAATGGAGACATGGAATATGAACACGCTGGCTGCCTGGAAAAAAAATAGAGGTAGTGGAAGACATGAAAGTATATGATCTACAGATTCAAGGGATAAGTGAGAAAAAGAAAATAGACGAAGGAGTAGCCACTATACTAAATAAAGAAATAATCAAGAGGATACTAAATTCTGAAGCAATAAGTTCCACAATAATAAAAATAAGCATTCTTTTACAAAACATAGTAAACTTGATACAGATATATGCGCCTGTAAAAGTAGAAGAAGATATAATAAAAGAGTTCTATAAAAAATTAGAACAGATAATAGGCCAGCAAAGAGATAAGACGAAAAAATTATAATCACAAAGCAAGAGGTCTGGACTGCATGGGAGAATTCGAGAAAGAAACACAACATAGAAATGGAAAAAACATAGAATTCTGCATAAATTATGAACTGATAATTGAGAACACTTTCTGAAAGAAAAAAAAATGGACGATAGATATACCTTTGTAGGAGAAGAAAAAATGCTGTCATAGACTTTATTACGTATATGAGAGACATACAACACAAGCTGAAGCGTATCAAAACCATAACAAAGTCAGAAACAGGATCAAACCATAGGCTACTTGTAGCTAATATACAGGTAGCAAAAATGGAAAAAAGCGGAAAAGAAATATATCAAAATCAAAATATATAAATAAAAGGACAAAAAAAACAGAAGAGAATACCAAAGAGAAATGGATAATTCACTAAAGGAGAAAAAAACAAAAAAGAAATGGAAAATGGAAGAAAGATGGGAAAACCTGAAACACATTTTATATCAAGAATAAAACATATTAGAAAATAAATTCCAAACAAAAACGAACAAATTAGTGAACTGACGCGAAGATAACTGTAAGAGAAGAGAAAAGAAGCTGGGAGAAATTCGGGACAGAAATAAATGACGACTCCAAGAACAATAACAGAAAATTCCGGAATCAGATAAGAAATATGAAAGGAAAAAGGAAAAGAGGAATGAAGAATAAAAAATACCAATTACTACTTACTAGCCAAGTGCTAAATAAAATATATTATTATTATTACAATTAAAAGGCACAAAATACTAGAAACATGGAAAAATTGTTACACTGAAAAATTTGAACACACAAAATGGGAGAAAGGTAAAATGAAGAAACAAAATATGAGGAAAGAAATAAACAAATAGAAGGCATAAAGAGAAGATGGAAGAGATAAAAGAAGTACTAAGAAACATTAAAATAGGATTAGCAGGAGGAGCAGACAACATCAAACCAGTGATGATAAAGTGGATGGGCAAAGAAGGAAAATAGTGGCTATTCTTAATATGTCAAGAAGTCTGGAAAAAAAATCCTCAAGACTGAAAATTACTGGGAATATTACCAATCCATAAGAATCAATGGGCATATACTATGTAGTAAATAAAATTATATTACAGCAAAATTAAATAGACAGGATCACAAAGACGGAGTATAGAATGTAATTGCTGTACCAACAATATTTTACGCTAGCGAATCATAGGTGCTACTGAAAAGTGATAAAAAAAATGATAGAAATTAAATATTTGAAAAAATAGAGAGAAAAACAAAATTTAATAGAGTAAAGAACTAACAAATAAGGAATACGACTAAACAAGAACCTATTATGCCAAACTGGATAACAAACAATTGAACTGGTATGGTAACATAACAAGAATGAACCTAAAAAGAATAGTGAGGAGAATGATAAAGAGAAGGGAAGAAAAAAAAAAGTGGCAGACCGAGAAAAACCTGGATGGAAAGAATAGAGGAAGTGGAAACAAGCAGAGAAAAACACTAAATGAAGTGAAAACCTTGGTGAAAGAAGTGGATTACGAAAATGGGGAGTATGGAATCTAATTTGATGCCCTAAAGGGCAAAAGAATTTATGAAGAAGAAGAAGACAATGATCGTACTTAGAATTAAAAAAGATCTTTCTTTACAATAGCTCACAGCATAGAATCTTCTAAATTGAGATCCCACAAACATGCTGAATGTAAATATGGTAAATATCTTGCACGAAGATGATGATTTCAATATCACTGACCTCAGTTATTCTTAGAAAGTAGTCCTATATTGCAACGTGATTTAAATGCATGATAATTTTCAGATCATATTCCTCAGTTATGACTCACGCCTCTATTCAGTCAATAATGAGTTTCATCGATCTACGGAACTTCATTCAACCATTGCAGATTTAGACAAATTTGCGTTAATGCACAAAAACCAAAGTTATTACCTTATCAGTTTCTTTCTATTCAAAGGAAACTTACATTAGTTTTATACATAAATACAGTTTTAGTTGCCTTCTGAAAATTGGCCGCATATAATTTATTATTTCTTCATATTTATTTATTTATTCACTTTAAACAGGCACAGGCCTAATTACATAAATCTTCTTTATGTAAAACTTTAGCAGTACTAACGTCATTCACTGCTTTAGGCCTTCCAGATCTAGGTTTAATAGTAACAGAAGCCAATCCAATTTCTGGTATCGGTGTAAAGTGTACTATGCTACTAAACCATAGCAATTAAAAATCTAAAATGAAAGCTCATTATTTTATAAACGCAAATGTACATACTTCAAGTCATAGGAAACCTGCAGCTGCTTCAAGGTATTTAGTGACTTGAAATAGCCTTGTAAAAATTGTGGTCAACACAGTAAGGAAATATTAATCGAAAAAATAAACGCTATACATACATGCACGTTGTTTCTAGCTTTTCAGCATAAGCCATCACCAAATTTAGCACAAGTGATTATTAGATGGGATGTCGGCGGCTAGGTATTAAAACCAATGTGTGGCATGAAAAGGCGTGTGCATGCAAGAATGGGAAACGCAAAATCGACACTCACTCCCTGTCCGCCACCTCCGGTAAGGCCGCCCAGAAGGTTCTGCGCCATCCCGCTACTTAAAGCACCGGCAATTACAGTGCCAGCCGTTTCGAGGAAGTTGTCGAATCCTGACTCCTCCTGGTGGCCAGGCTGTAGTATACCAGTGGAAATGATACACAGTTACATCAATATAATCATAATTTTAAATGGTATTACAGCTAGGCACTTGATCATTGAGTACATGTTTATTCTATTTCTATGTCGTGTCATTTTGTGGTTTCAAAGAGACAGATTTTTAAACTCGTTATTTACACATTATTTTTTATATATCTTTTATTCCTGTTTTAGTTTCCACGAATTTGTCAGAAGATTTGAAAAAAATAGTATATTTAAGTAACTAAAGATATGGTATATAATTATATAACTACAGACAAACAATAATTATCAATAAAGAAAAAGATGCATATACTACACTACGGTACATTCTTTACAGAACAGAGGCCGAAATTGCTGTAGTAGGGATTTACCAAAGCTGGAAATGCCATTATAGTATACGTACACAACTACTTGTATCGCTGGCAATCACAAATCTATTTAAAACATTGTTAACATTTTCCCAACATACTTTAAAAATAGATGTACTAATAATTCGGAAAACAATGCCTTATTATAAAAATTGCTCAGCAAGAACATTTTAATTAATTTTGAATAATACATTCTACAATTTATTTTTTGAATTTGCTATTTATTGAGAAGTTAACTGAGTAGTTACCAGTGGCGGCTCGTAATAACTGTATTTGGGGAGCTCTTAATTTTGAACATTTACTAAGTAAAAAGTTATAATTAATGACTCAACTAAATTCCGTCGATGTTTTAATCCAAATATATTCCCTTTAATATGTACCTGTTTTTAGTCACCTGTTCATTATGTTTGATTATATTTTGTCTATAAACTGAATTTAACTGAACTGCAATATTTACAGAATCCAATAAAGCAAATTCTGTACAACAATTCCTATAAGGTGTGTTTTTTACCCTCTTATGTTAATGTTTGAGATCTTTAAATCCTAATCTTGACCAAGTTTTGTCCACTTCTTTACAATAAACCAAAACAAACCAATTTTTTTTTTGTAGATGTTCACAGAAAAATTTCTTTTATAATTACAAGTTTCAGTTTTAGCTTGTTGCTCGAGAGTTAAAATCGGCGTATTTTTATTGTAACCTTTTCAATTAACGGTAGGTTTTCAAAATTAATATTGAGTATACGATTTACACTGTTCTCTGCCATTCTTTAATAAAACCTGTATGAAATCAACTGCATATAAACAATCACACTTCAACTGCAACCGGTATTACTGTATTACATATAACAATGTTTGCATTCACCTTGTACAGATTATTTTCAATGTCAAAACTTGCGAGATTTCCAAGGCATTATACTATCACGCAGAAGTTGCTAAACCCACAGATCGAATTGCATTTATGGGAGTACATTATTTGTAAATACTCAAGAAGACTGGGAGTTCCTAGCGCTGGCAGTTTTAACATAGAAACTTGTTGCGTTCATTATTTATTTATTATATGACTACACATGTATAAGTATCTAATATTTTAAATATTAACATTCAAATTTTCAATCCAAGTAACAGCCGATGGAGTAGCCTGCGTCCATTTAAACCGCTATACGGTCAATTCTGCCACGTCAGCATTTTCTCCGTAATCCCATAAAAGTTTTCAGCAAGATTTCGGATCACCCTCATCAGCTGCCAGCCGCTTGTTGCATTGATACGCATGAGCGTGTTGACATATAAATCATGTTAGATATACTTCTTGGATATTGTTTTACATGTTTTAAGTGGGATTGACGATTGTCAGATTTCATCACTTAAACCTTGTATTATAACGGTGGGATAGATGATAAAATGTAGTTTCAATTATAGAATAGTTACATTTTTCTAATGACAGATACGCTATTTATAGCTGGGAGACTAGCGCCCCTGCGCCCCTAAGAAGCAGCCGCCACTGGTAGTTACTTAATCTAACCCAACTCTTGGCTACTACAAATTGTTCAATTAATCTTATAATTAATAAAGAGATCTTCTGTTTTTCTTTCCTCCTCTCAGTACTTCTCTACTTTCTTGAATTATTTATCTCTTTATCTTGCAATATGAAAAAAATTGTTGGCTCGATTCATGTTCGTCCATTCCACGTGAATAACAAAACCTTATTTTAATTGTTTAACCTATAATCTGTTTTTAAACAGAAGGAGTGGTTGAAAAGCCATATTTACACTATAAAATATTACCTGAAAATACACTAGCAACATTTTGCAGCAATTTTTAATTATTTCATCTATAATGTTAACAATTGCATTTAATTACATTAGCTATTTTATTTTGTTAATTTTGGAACTATCACGTAAAGGGAAAATATGTGATCTGTCAGATGGTGTTAACCAGCATCATGAAGTGGCCGTAATTTGTGTATTACCTACATTCGGTTAGCTGGCAGGCTTTATAAAGACGCAGTGTTTGTTAACGCAGACGACTGTCAGAATATATGCAACCAAGTGTTATATAAAACTGGATCAGTCTTAAGTAATCACAGATGTAGGTTTTGGCATGAAAAAATGTAATCACTCCTTCTAGTTAAAAAACAAAATATAGTTTACATTATTTCATTTAATGTTATCCGTAACTATATAAGGGTCTATACAATTTATTTTATGTATTTTCAACAATACTGTTTTTACATAGTAGCATTACAAATTATATATGTAACCCCTGATTATTAAAATTCTGTCTTACGTCTAGGAGTTTAATAAGAAAGCTACGCAGTACATAGAAACAAATCTGCCAATGCACTGTCCTCAAGTTTTCTTATTTCTTTTTATTTGCTGAGGCAAGAACAATGTGTTTGTAATTAAAATTAAAGCTTATCATTCGATTATTAAAACTCTTAAATGTATCAACCTTTAGTACCTATGAGCCCCTCCCTCATCATTATAGTTTGTCCTAATGCAATTTTTATGTGACATAATTCAAAACAATTACTTCTGGAATGTATTACATGATTATATTTTGAAAGAATATCAAATTTCGACTTGTAATTCCATAATTTAATAGACAAATTATTTTCATTATTTTCGATGATTTTGTTATGAATATTATGAGTTATAATCCCAAAGCTGAAAATACGAGTCCATAGGACGAGTTGCATTTTCTTGCATTGGGATTGTAACGAAGTGATATTCTTTAAAAAATTACAGATTACAAGTTATATTTAGGAAGAGAATCTAGTGATTTATAATATATACCAGAGAAAGCGTAATACTATTTTATTACGTATCAATGCTAATAAATAATCAATGTTTGTCCCAAACTCTCTTTTTATTGCTTTTTATGAACCTAGAAAAATCATCTGACGTTTCTAAATTAGTTCATTTGAGACGTGAAACAAAAGCAAGTTAGCTTGTACCAAATTGAAAATCACACGTCACCATATTGTCAGTATGGTAGAAGGTTCTATTAGCCAATGTCCGAAATTCAAAAGCTAATGATTGGCTCAAAATTCAACGAATTATATATTCTCATATTAATGATTATCGTCACTTACATTACAGTCAGAATAGTTTGTCCTACTTATTTAAAAAAATCTTAAATGCCCAAGACAAAGATAATACAAATTATCATTTGTTGGTTTTATTGATCTCTCATTTCCGGCATAATTAAAAAATAGTTGTCAAAAAGTGTTGAAAATGATTAGGGGAGAACCGTTGCATGTATATTTTCGAAAAAATATCAAAGAACGTTTGAAGGAAAGCCATAGTTGTTATTATATTGCAAAACCTTTAACAATTCCATACTAGATAGTAAAAACATATGTTGGTAATTATGCCATGTGGGGTTTAATGCAGTGTACGAAAAAACGTGGATGACCTGCTTCATTTAATAAGAAATTTAAGAATGTTGAACAGCATTACTAAGAAGAACAGGAGGGCTGTATTGTGGAACATGGATTCGAACAAAATATTTGTGTCTACTTATGGGAGATATGCAAAGAAAATGCATTACAAGTTTTATCTACTCCTACTGCACAATGGCCATGAATTATGATTCATAATTCACGGTTTGCAGCCAATCATAAAATTCTATTTTCATTATTCAATAGTTTGCAAATTGCAACCAATCAGAAAATTCTATTTTCATTATTCAATAGGTTGTAGCCAATCACAAAATTCATTCTTATTATTAAATGACTTTTGAAGTTAACAGCTGTCACAAATGTCATAATTCTGAAATATGAACACAAGGCTCCTATTGCATAGGAGTAGATAAAATATCGTATTATATTCGCGATTATGGCCATTATTCACTCAGATGACTTGCGCCACGCGCCTTCGGCTTGTGGCACAAATGTCATCTTCGTGAATAATGGCTGTCATAATCGCTCATATAATAATATACTAATTATCTACTCCTACTGTACAATGGCTATTAATAATGATTCATAATTCACAGTTTGCAGCCAATCATAAAATTCCATTTTCATTATCCAATAGTTTGCAAGTTGCAACCAATCAAAAAATTCTATTTTCATTATTCAATAGGCTGTAGCCAATCACAAAATTCATTCTTATTATTAAATGACTTTTGAAGTTAACAGCTGTCACAAATATCATAATTCGGAAATATGAACACAAGACTCCTATTGCATAGGAGTAGATAAAATATCGTATTATATTCGCGATTATGGTCATTATTCACTCAGATGACTTGCGCCACGCGCCTTCGGCTTGTGGCGCAAATGTCATCTTCGTGAATAATGGCTTTCATAATCGCTCATATAATAATATACTATTATAAGAAAATTCTACATTTTTATTTGGGTATGGATTTTAACTGGTATATAAGTAGGTAAAAGAAAAGCCCGTGCTGACCACGAATAAAAAACAAGCATGGGCAAAAAAGCATCTTGGGTGGATGAAACACTGTAATATGAAGCGGTGAGTCTCACTTCAAAGTAGCTGCTGGAGATAGCAGAAAGAGTTTAGTACGAAAAGTGAAACTTTTAGCCTTGCTTGTGGTGTAGGGATGCGTGTCTGGTCAGAACGGTCAGAAGTATATAGAGGTACTGCAACATCAATTTACATCCTCATTCCCAAAATGGAGGATGGGCATTATTTCTTCCAGCGGTGCTTGCCATACTGCTAAAGTGGTGAAAACGTAGCTTTCAGAAAACAATATTCCCATTCTTGATTTGATTAGTAACAGCCCAGATCTTTCTCCAATTGACAATCTATGGTGAAAAATAACTTGAGAACTAAGTAATCATCCAGTTACATAACACAGTAATTAAAATTTGGAATAGTATAACAGCACAAACGTGCAGAAAGCTTGTTGACACTCTTCTTAAAAGGTTAGAATCTGTTCTTCATCAAAAGAGTGTAATCAATGGTAACTTTTTAGGATGAACTAGACATTATGACGGTGGCCTTAGTAATAGTTGTGTGATAGTTTAGTGAATTATTCACATACTTGTTCTATTATTTCAAATAATAAAAATTATCATAAAGATGTATATTATTTTCTATGGCAATTTTTGATTTGTTACATTTAATATATTTGGTGTATGAGGCTATAGAACGAACTATTATGATGAGGGGTTCGTATATAACATTGCATGCAAATTATGTAATATATTTTAGAGTCTTACCCTATGACCTCGTATTGTATTTATACATAGATAAATTGAATACTTTAAATTATGCATTAGAAAAAAGGAGGTGAATGTGGAATAGGCCGGCTAATATGAAATACTATGATTGCAGCTAAACTGATAGCGACATTTAAATTCTAGTTACTGTGTTATCCTACCATTCATGTATGGCAGTGGTGCCCATATTTTTGTCTGTATAGACCTACCAATAACCTTTTAAACAATCAGCAATCGATACTTCTTAATAAAAAGTTGAAGTATACACACATAGGTGCTAGCTAATTTATTACGGCAAAAATATTGTTACCAATCCGACTATACTATAATACCAGTTTCTTTTACTATTAAAGAGAAAATACAAAAGCAAATAATTTATTGTCTTGACGTTGAGGTATGACATTAGTGATCCTCTGTATATTTCTGAAAAGATGGCATGTAGCTGTCATACTTATTGCTAAATGCAAACGCATTATTAAGTGCTCATCTGTAAGATGAGTATGGTATTTATTTTTAAAATGCTGACTCACATAAATAAGTTGATCCAAAGAAAGCAGTTATCTGGAAGTGCTGCTTGCTTCAAAGAACGATATTTATCTGTAAGCAGAAAAACCCAGAAGCAATTTATGATTGTCTACAGCTCTTGCTTTACGGTTGATGTCATAAGTTAGCTTTCCAGCTTTGTTTTCGATTGTAGTTGTCTCCTTGTCAACTGCTCTTGTCGTGCAAAAGCAAAGTAGGGAATTTTTACAATCTTTTTTGTTTTGTTACGTAATTAATAACTGTAACTTGCATTTGAATGCATCTCTTGAAATCTATCGATAACATTTTTGTCTTTTCCTTGAAGCTCCAAACTGATGTAATTGAGGTGTTTTGTTATATCCATTAAGAAGGCTAAATCACAGAGCTATTTTTCATTTTTGATCATTTCACATCAATCAGCACTTGTTTTCCAAGAAAGTAATAATTTTGGGTAGTACTCGATTTGTTACTCTTCACGCTCATACATTTTTTTGCTCTATCTATAGAATAATTCAACTTAAAGACCTCTCGCGATCGACTGGTCGATCACGATGTACTTTTTGGCCGCAAAATAACTGTAAATGTTGACATTGTGATTGGTAAAAATTTTGGAAGTTAAGTTTGTAGCGCCAGCGTGGCTCAGTGGTTAGAGCATTGGATTGCGGCGCGGACATCTGGAGTTCAAATCCCAGATCGATGCCTGGCGGGCAGCCTACCCAGTCACTTTAAATAATTGGGAACCTGCGTTTGAAAGTACAAGGGGCAATAATGCGTGATGCTCACCACATCACCACGTGTCATGAATGTGACACACGACAGCCGGGTGTGAGAGCGAGGATACGGAAGCTCTGACCTTCCGTCTTGCAGGCCAAGCTTCTTCATAGGGTGTTAGAGCCTCACCATTATTAAGTTAAGTTTGTAGATGTGTTATTATCACCCTTGAACATTTGTAACTACTTCTGCATTCATTGTCAACCTTAAGGTTTTGGTGAAAGGCATGGTAAGCAATTTTGACGTTATATTTTTTAATAGTAATAATAATAATAATATTGAAATTGTCTCTACAATGTTCAATTATGTGGAATAGCCGCATGCTCCAAGCACTGGCCGAACAGTATCGAGAGATGAGCGGCCGTTGGTACAGTGACTATATAATCACAGTGTGGCCATACAATTGTTGGCTGGTACTTTTTTATCCAATGTCAAAATGAGATTTTGCGAAAAACCAGGGTGATGTAATAAAAAAATAGAATTCTTTTAACGGTGTAAGCGACATTTGGTAACAAAAAATTACTGAAGTTAAAATAAAATTTGACAATTCATTTGCTGAAGTGAAAGAATGTTATTCAAAATGACTGATCTCTCAAACAATAAAATACCACAAAGGGGTTTAAATGTTGAAGAAATATGAGTCAATGTGTTTTCATCAATTTATTACAATTAATGGAAAATGGAAAGTTCAAATCCAAAACAAACATCATTTGTAGAAATCTTCTCGGTAGGTAATTTAATATGTTTTATTAACATCTAAATTATATTAAATAGATACATGGGCTAAACTCCAATCTGTTAAATGTTCTGGTTTGTATGATGTTAATACTGTTCTCATTATCGTCAATAACTAATTTACGAAAAACGTCAAAATATGATTCTTTTCCGTATAAACAAACTATAATTTGGAAAACTCATGGCCGCTAGAAATCTAATGGCGGATTTCATCACGTGATACGCCCACTCAAACTTTTGACAAGTTATAAAATGCCAATGTCTTATTTTGACATTAGTAACTTTTTGTAACTAAACATTCTGTATACTGTTAAAAAATCACAATAACTTGGAATACTTTTGTCTTCAACCAATAGAAAACATGATCACCGTATGGCCACATTGTGAGTATATAGTCACTGTACCGTCGGCACTCGAACGGGTGTCCGACCTATAGTGGTAGTAAAATCGCAGCCAGCCGTGCCTTAGAGAGCACGTTAAGCTGTCGATCCCAGTTGTTATTACGGTGATAGTCGTTAGGTTATGTTAGAGGCGCTCGCGCAACCTGAAAACTCTGACACCAGGCTTCCTACCACAAGCCATATGATACAAAAAAAGCCCACTCTACCTGAAGCTCTTAAAAAGTAACTCGTATTACCTACTTCTTTGTAAACAAAATTTTTGGACTTACTGAAAGAGATACAGTGAACTTTTTAAAAATAAAGTCATCCAGCGAAAACAAAACGGTATTCCACACTCACCGCCTTTCCTCTAATAATTTTGAGAGTACATAGTTCAAGATAAATTATATCTGAGGGTATGCAAACAAAACACGTTGAATATTACTGATCTAATGCACTACATTTCTTTATATCGAGATATAAAAAAAAAACTAATCCACAGCGGGCTGTGGAAGTTCAAACGCATGAATAATATGTTGGTGGCACTGTAAGTCTATGTCAAATTCAAAGTTACAGATTAGGTTTTGTGTCAGTCTGTATCAAAACTGATGGAAAACCTAACCTGCCACTAACATATTATTCATATGTTTGAACTTCCACAGCCCGCTGAAGATTAGTTTTTTTTTTGGATCTCTCGATATTATTAAGCCACAGACAACATACAACCTCATTTATCATACATGAATTAGCAGGGAAAACAGAGCCTTATTTATCAAACACATGATATAACAATAAAAATAAATTAAATTAATTAAACAGTGATTAATGCAATGCATTTTTAACAAATTTCAACAGGGAATTATAAACTAACTCGTAACCTATATTAAAACTAATACTATTGTAGTACATACAATGTATATTAGAAATTACTATTATTATTTTTGTATATTCTAAACATGACACATTAATTCATTGCCACAATTATGCTTGCTTTTCTACCAATACTGTATAATAACTGAGTTGTAATTATTACCCAATGAAATTCACGATTAACAAAATATAGCAGAACACGTATTGTAAAAGGTATTGCCATGCGTGCCATAACGTTATCAAAAAAATATTGGCTTAAAACAAATAACGTAACACACTATTAAAATTATATTTGTTAATACAACACTCTTTTTTCAGCAGTATTGAACACTCCTTAAGATTAGTTGCGGAAGTAGCAACAATTGAAAAGACTACGTTATATTGTTGAATACAGGCTTTCGCAGCTGTTGTCCATAATGGTAGATTTTTATAGGTTATGCCGTGGTCATCAATTTGAACTTGACGTTTCACTGTACATGCTGTCAGCTTCTTCAGAAGTTTTCTACAGACTGACTTGTATGTTATTGGGACTTGTCATTTTTCCGCTTGGTTGCTCACGTGAAACTTGTTTAAGGATGGATTGGTTTTGCAGAGCTACCTTCCATGTGTTACTAAGGCGATAGCCGTCTGCTCGATTGAAATTGTTTGGATGTTTAATAATTTCCGAATAACACGAGGAAAGTATTTTTTAGTCCTGGCTAGTATGTTTACGGATTCGTAATTTATTCTGTGGCCCCCTGGTCCTAATAAGTGTTCTGCGATGGCTGATTTTTGTGTATTTCTAAGTTGTGTGTGGCTTTGGTGTTCTTGTATTTGACATTGGATACTTCTTCCCGTTTGTCACAAGTACATTGGAGCTGGTAAACTCCTTCTGTCTGTAGTCTGAGCAAAGAATCTTTGTTGGAGGGGATCAATTGTTCGACCTTTCTTATTGTACCATAGCGGACTCCGATGTTTTTATTATCTAAGACCTTTCTTATTCTGTCGGTTACTCCGGCAATGAAAGGAAGGCAGGCGTAATTAATAGGTTTAGGTTTAGATTCTTTCGGTTTTATGGTGTATAAACGGGGCTGCGTGCGCTATTGCGCGGTCTATCCTATTCAATTTACCACCATTTTTAGGCCTATTACGAAGGGTCATTCCGTTCTGTTACACACTTGTTACACAATCTCAGAAAACACAACATTTCGCATGACAGGAAGCAGAGGGTTCTTTTGTGGAGGAAGAAATAGGGAAATACCCGTCCTCTAAACCAAGAGGAACGTTCACGTGGTGAGATGGAAGCTCACTGCTTTCACCTAACCGTTGAAAAGCTCCAAGAGGAGCTATCGCACTACTAATTGTCGACATGATCTAAAAAAAAACACGTCAAAAAAGTCCCATACGATCAGCACAAAAAGTTACTAATGTCAAAATAAGACGTTGACATTTTATAAATTATCTAAAGTAGCTCAGTTACTGAACACGGCCTAAGCATCAAAATAAATATTGTATCATCATTGATGTACACTTGTGTTATTTTATACACAAAAATAAAGTAAATACGAATGAAAAATAAATTTTAACCAAGCAATAATTTTGACTTTAGTAATATTTTGTTACTAAATGTCACTGACACCGTTAAAAAAATGCACACGAAAATTCTGTCACAGTGTAACAAATGGAGTGAATGCGGTACAGACGACTCCTGCAGTTTACACAGGTATTTGTAGTCATATTTCAATAATATTTCAGACGTTTTCAACTGAAAACCATTATTGTTAGTTTCAGTATCACCGTTTTAAAACAGTTTTTTAATAAAACAGGAGTTATGTGTAGATAAACACCTGTGCAAGTTTTAATTGATGTTAACCATCTAAAGGAGATCTGTTATCATTTGAAGAGAGAATAATTGCTTAAAATGGGGCCCTTGGGAATCCGCCCCTCTCCAAGGGGGCTCACGGGGCTCCGCCCCTTTCCAAGGAGGCCCTTGGAGCTACGCCCCCTCCAAGGGGGCCCCCGGGGCTCCTCCCCTTTCCAAAGGGGCTCACGGGGCTCTTTCCCTCTTCAAGAAGGCCCTCAGGGCTCCGCCCTTCTCCAATGGGGCTGTCGGGGCTCCGCTCCTCTCCAAGGGGGCTGTCGGGGCTCCGCCCCACTCCAAGAGGGCTGTCGGGGCTCCGCCCCTCTCCAAGGGGGCTTACGGGGCTCGCCCCTCTTCAAGAGAGCCCTTAGGGCTTCACCCCCCTCCAAGGGGGCTATCGGGGCTCCGCCCCTCTCTAAGGGGCTCACGGGGTTCCGCCCCTCTACAAGGGTGCCCTTGGGGCTCAGCCCCCTTCAAGGGGGATCCCGGGGCTCCGCCCCTTTCCAAGGGGGCTCACGGGGCTCTTTCCCTCTTCAAGGGGGCCATCAGGGCTCCGCCCCTCTCCAAGGAGACCCCCGGGGTTCCGCTCCTCTCCAAGGGAGCTGTCGGGGCTGCGCCACTCTCCAAAGGGGCTGTCGGGGCTCCGCCCCTCTTCAGGGGCCCTCAGGGCTCCGCCCCTCTCCAAGGGAGCCCTCGGGGCTCTGACCCTCTCCAAGGGGCGCTCGGGGTTCCGCCCCTCTCCAAAGGTTCTTCGGGACTGCGGCCCGGTCACGAAATCGAGGCGACGGCGAAATGAATGCAAACGCAAATGGGGGGCATCGCGTTTGCAATTGTCGTGACGGACACACACGTTTGGATCGTTCTCCTTTATTTATATGATTGGCACGCTTTCCTGATGTCTTGTCGACTTTAGCCATTCCTGTGTAAAGGCTCCTTCCACATGACTCAGTTCTTGTGGTTTACTGTCCTCGTCACAAATAGCGTTGGTCCGATGAAGAAGAGTCTTGATCAATGATCTTTTTTGTTGGGGATAATGATGAGACAAAGCATGCATATAGCAGTCAGTGTGAGTCTTCTTTTGATACACTGTATGGCTTAATCTGTTGTTAGCGTTTCGTTTCAGTAACACGTCCAGGAAAGGTGGGCGTCCATTTTCTTCAGTTTCCATAGTGAATCTTATTTTGGCATGGTGGTTGTTTAAGTGTGCCAAGAAAACTTCAAGAGCTGCTTTTTCATGGGGCCATATAACGAAAGTGATGGCTGGACTGAATATCTTCTTCTTCATCAAAGGCTTCCATAAAATATGTTAGCAATGACTGGAAATAACGGGGATCCCATATAGCGAGTCCGTTATTTGCTCGTAGTACATTCCTTCCCAAAGTAAGTAGATCGTCGTGAGGCACATCCTTACTAACTCTGGGACGTCTTCTCGGAGTCCTTGAGGAACAAAGCATTGTTGTATAGGATTTGTTGAATCTTGACAAATTTAGGTTTGACTTCAGTGTCACAGCAGCATAAACATACTAGCCAGGACTAAAAACTACTTCCCTCGCGTTATTTGGGAATTCTTTAAAATGATTAAAAATCCAAATAATTTTAATCGAGAAGACAGCTACCGCCTTAATATCACATAGAAGGTAGCTCTGCAAAACCAATCCATCTATAAACAAGTTTCACATGAGCAACCAAGTGAAAAAAACGACAAGTCCCAATAACATACTAGATCTACATGAGCAACCAACCGTAATGACTCCTCGGTATATAACCAGGAGCAAAAGGCACCAACATCAGTCTTTAGCAAATTTCTGAAGAAGCTGGCAGCATGAGCAGAGAAACGTTAAGTCAAATCGACGACCACGGCATAACCTGGAAGAACCTACCATTATGGTATATTGATTCACCCCTGCAAGAAGCCGTTTCGGTTACTGGAAGTTTGATAACATTGCAATGTAATTATTATTGTGTTGTGTTCTCACCTCATGATTAAAGTTGTGATTAACTATTGGCTACCATAGCAAATTCTTTGCTTTAAACGTCAGCACTTATACAAATGATCTCTCGATTTGTTTACTTTAAACATGACAGTGTTATGATTAAATGTCAATAAAAAATAAGAATTTAGAGCATTGTGTTAATACAAAATAGTAATTATTCAAATAAAAATTTGTTAACAGTTATCCTTTTTACAATTTATGGCAACTTATTTAAATTACATTAATTTTCAATCAAATTATTTGAAGATTCTTTCAAACAAAGTTAAGTATAATCCACACACTATATTACTTTTCAGCCTTTTCATTTAAACAGAAAGATGTATGATGGTAGAAACACAAAAGCTTGTTAAGCATCCAATTATTTTAAATTACCTAATTAACACTGATTCACAGATATTTAAAGCTATTACGAATCTCATGTTTTGAATACCGCTGGTTTCTGTTTATACTTATACACAGAAATCTACAAATATTTAATATTGGAACCAACTATAAACACTTACTGATTCAAGATAAAATATACATTAGGAACTAAGTTTTTCATTCTACCATAATATACGTCGTTAATAAAATTTTGAATAATATTAACGGATTAGCGCACTAACAATTAAACTGCGGAATTTTGAATTATGAGTGCTACAACAACGAACACTATAAGACCAACCGAAACAATGCCGATAGTCCACATTCGTGCAGGTATTGTAGATTGGTATACCTAAATGAGGAGGAAAGAGAGGTGTTAGTGTGATTGCAATGCAACTCAGTAACTCAACTTTACGAACTGCAAACAAAATTACTAAATTATGACCCAAATAATATTTTTAAAATGAAGAAATTATTGTAATCATAAACAATCGTAAAAAGCCAATGCAAAATAAAAAATACTCGAAAAGTATACAACAAAATACAGATCGGCTGTAAATGTCAGAATTAAAATAATTTAGAATGATTTAATGGGAGTGTAACAGAGTAACATACAATGCAACAATGAGTAAGATTAATGTTATAATCAGAAACATAGAGAAAGTTATTGTAAGGCAATATATAAACTGTCTATAGTTCACAGAATGACTAAAAATATTAATCTAAAGTTACACACGATATTTTAAAAGAATCTGTTACGATGTTGCATTTAGTGTATCTTAAATTCAATTCTATGTGTAGAAAGCAAGTACAGATTCACTAATAATTATTAACCAACTTTAAATATGACACTCTTATCTCCTTCAACATCCACCTCAATTATCATATAGAGTAACTCAATTTACTTGACAGTCTTCTAAAGCGTCAGACTATTCAAGTAAACACATAATAAACAGTAATCCCGTATTTTAGTCTGACGAACGCATACAGCCGTCAATTTCTTTTAAGACATTTCAAAAACAAGCAGCGAAAATAACCTCAAACGGATTCTCCACTGAACTTACCCTAAGGTACCATCCTGGTCGCAATTCCTTCAAAATTTACATTATCCCGAAAGCATCAAAGACAAGCTAAAAAACTTACCGGTCTGGGAGGGCCATATCCCGGATATGCCCCTCCAGCTGGTGATGGGCCGTACTGTCCTGGTGGAGGCCCGTACTGACCAGGAGGGGGGCCGTAACCTTGGACAAAATCAGGGCCACCACCCATGGAGGGAGGGGGCGCTGAAGCCCCTCCTTCAAATGCAATCAGGCCAAGAGCCACGTCCCCATCTATTGCCAGATCGGTCACTTTCTGGAATGGAATTCTGTGGCGAAACTCACAGAAGTGATTGCCATTAATTGCAACCTGTAATGTTGGAATTGCATAGTGTTATTATTTATATGAAGAATGGTTTGTGTAAAAGTAATCCAAAAAACTAAAGCATGACCACCCACCCCAAGAAGTAAGGATGACGGACGCAATGAACAGGAAAATGATTGGTCGCGAAATAAGGGAAACTAAGAAAAGAGCCAAGAAAAATTATGCTAGGATAGGGTCGTGGAATGTAAAATCCATGTTGCAAATGAGGAAAATGGAAGAGATAGCGAGACAGATGGAGGAATACAAGATTAAGATATTAGCACTACAAGAAATAAGGTGGAGAGGTGAAGGCAGAATTGACAAAGAGAAATACACCTTCCTTTACTCTGGAGAGGAAGAGCAAGGCAGCAACGGAACAGCGTTCATGATACAGAATAACATAAAAAAAGACATTATAGAATTCAAAGCTATAAATGGTAGAATTTCATACTTGTGAATACAAAATAACTGGGCAAACTAATAAATGTCTATGCGCCGACGGAGGAATCATCTGATGAGGGAAAGCAGAAAAGTTAGAAGAAACATATGAAAAAATTCCAAAACATGACACGATAATGATTTTAGGCGATTTCAACGTGAAGATTGGCAAAGAGAAGCTGTTAAAAGAAGTTGCCAGGAAACACACAATACATAACAAAACAAGTAACAATGGGATGCACCTTGCTAATCTAACGGCAGAGTTTAACACGTACAAAATTTAAGCACAGAGAACAACATAAGATCACTTGGCTAATACTGGGAAGAAACACAGGAAATCAGATCGATCATATGATAATATAAAAAAAACAAGAAAAAATTGTTAAAAATGTAAGATCGTTTAGAGGAGCGAACTGTGACAATGATCACATATTACTTATAGCTAATGTAAACCTAGAGACAAGGAGGGCTGAACAAAGAGTGTGAATAACAACAGGAATATGAACAAAGAGTAAACAAATCCATTAACCGAAAACCTGAAACCCCAAATGCAAATAAAGAATGGAAGCAAATTGGAGATAGCATAACTGAGGCAGCAGAGGGAACAATAGGCGAAAAGAGATATAAAAACACAAATAATGGTTTGATGATGAGTGTATAGTTACCATCAAAAAGAAAAAAAAAGCAAGACTAACTTCGCTGCAATTGGGTAGAGAAGAAGATAGGTATAAATGTAAAGCACGCGGCAACGAAAGTACAAAACTACTTAAGCGCAAAAAGCTACAATGGATTGAAGAGACTATGGACAATATAGAGAAAAACAGTAGGGACAGTATAAAGCGTTTTAGATGCTTAGGGAAGCAAAAACGAAAACAAAAACCATGGCCAAGATAGAAAAGAGTGAGTGGAAGAGATACTATGGGAACCTGTTAAAAGAAAACAGTAATAATGAGATCGCAATGATAGCTGGTAGAGAGGATATAAACGGAGAAGAAGATATACCAACAAGGGAAGAATATGACAAAGCTATTAGGAAATTAAAAGACAATAAGACTGCAGGACCGGATGGGATACGTGGAGAACTGATAAAAAAACGGAAGGAATGAGATAAAAGAGAGAATATACAACCTGATAAAAACAATTTGGACAACAGAAGAAATGCCAAAAGGTTGGAGTAATGGCTTAGTCGTACCGATTTTTAAAAAAGGAAATCCAATGTTATGCTCTAACTGTCGCGGGATAACATTACTTAACACTGCATATAAAATATTAACATCCATTCTATATGAGCGGTTAGAGCAACACTTAAAGACCGAAACGGGAAACTACCAATATGGATTTAAGAAGAGAAAGTCGCAGTAGATGCTATACATTTAGTAAGTCAAATAATAGAAAAATGTTATGAACATAATATAGAAATACACATTTTGTTTTTTTGTTTTTTTTTTATAAAAACAAAATATGAAAAGAAGAAACAATCCCCAAAGAATGGGCAGTAGCAATGATTATAACTTTACCCAAAAAAGGTGACAGAACAGAATGTGGTAATTGGAGAGCTATCACCATATTAAACACAAGTAAAATCCTATCAAGAATCATTCTAAAACGATTGAAAGAGGCAATATTGGCTGTTCTTAGAGAAAACCAAGCGGGATTCAGACTGCAAAAAACCTGCATAGACCACATAGATACTCTGAGAACAATCCTAGATGAATGTAATGAATGGTAAAAGGACATCTACATGCGATTTGTAGACTTCATAAAAAAATGTGGCAAATACTGAAAGAATATGGAATTCCTGCAAAATACATTAGAATAATACAACTGCTCTATGAAAATTACAACGCTTTCGTAATGCACAATGGTAGGACAACAGAAACTTTTGCAATAGAAACAGGGTTGAGGCAGGGCTGTATCTTATCACCACTCTTATTCCTAGTGATGATTGATTGGGTTATGAAGAAATCGATGGACAACAAGAGAGGACTGGAGTGGAGATTGGATATGAAACTAGAAGACTTAGAATACGCCGATGATGTATGCCTAATAACCGAAAACAGAAACCACCTACAAAATAAGCTAAACTTATTACAAGCTAATGTGTGGATAATAGGTCTTGAGATAAATACAAAGACATGCACACTAAATACCACCCACATAGAAACGGCAAAACTAGAACTGGACAGGAAAAAGTTTCAAAATGCCATAAACCTTACTTATCTCGGTAGTATACTGGAAGAAGACGGAGGTTGTCAAGCCGATATAAAAGCAAGGATATGCAAAGCGCTAAACTCCTTTAAAATGCTACAAAGGATCTGGGCATCAAGCACACTCTCAAAAAAATACCAAAATACGTATCTTCAAATCAAACGTTATTAGTGTACTCCTATATGGATCTGAGTCGTGGGCTCTAAACAACAAACAGACAAAAGAAATCCAAATCTTTGTAAACAAATGCTTAAGACAAATATTGAATATACACTGGCCCAATGTAATTTCAAATGTGGATCTATGGCAAAATACAAACCATGAGGAAATTTACAAAACAATAAACAGACGTCGCTGGAATTGGATCGGACATACACTGAGAAAGCCGAGTACAGATATAGCTCGACAAGCTCTCGAATATAATATCAGAGATATAATATCAGAGGGAAAAGGAAACAAGGCCGGCCAATCCTAACCTGGAGAAGAAACACCTACTAAAAGAATGTAAGGAGAAAAAACTAACATGGAACCAAGTGAAGCAGGTAGCCCAAAACAAAAATGAATGGAAAAATCTTGTTGAGGTTCTATGCATGGAAATAGAAGAAGAAGCAGTAGATGAAGAAAATGAAAGAAACCTAATAAATGAAAGTGATAATGCCATGTGAAAGTGAAAGTGAATGTAGTGTAAGGCTGATTACCTTATACTGCTAATAGACAGTCTAGAAACGTTTAAACGCCCTATGGTCCGTGAAGGGATCGAGAAGACTGATGATGATGATGATAGAAATACAAATGCTCCTCATCGACTTTAAAAACACATTTGACAGTATAAACCGCTCAAAACTCTATGACGACCTAGTAACATTAAACATACCGGCGAAAATGCACGTTTGATAAAAATGGAGAAATCAAAAGTGACAGTACGAACAGAAGAAGGTATAACAGAGTTATTCACAACGAATAAAAGAGTACAGCAGAGTGATGCACTGTCAACCAGCTTATTCAACATCTCACTGGAGGCTATAATGCAAAAAGTAGACATTAAAGGGACAATAATAAATAAATTAACACAAATTGTTGCATATGCGGATGACATTGTCGTCATATTAAGAGATGCCCGAGAACTAAAGAATGTATTTAACAACATAATAAAGGAGGCAAGCGAGAGAGGATTAAAAATTAATGATAGCAAAACCAAATTGATGAGATGCACCCAAAACTTAAAAATCGACGACAGTGCCAACAAGAAAACAGTTCAAATAGGAAATTTCCAATTAGAGGAAATAAGCAGCTTCAAATACCTAGGCACAATGGTGAATAGTCGGAATGAAAGAAGCATGAAAATCACACATTACAAGCAGGTCACAAGGAATATTACAGTAACAAACAAATGATGCAAAGCAAAAATATAAGTATCAGGACCAAACTTAAAATATACAAAGCCACCATTCGGACAGTGGTAACATACGTGGCAGAAACGATGTGTTTAACAAGTAATGATGAAGAAAAGTTGAAAATCTTCGAAAGAAAGATACTTAGGAAGATATTTGGACGAGTAAGAAATGAACAGGGCGACGTCAGAGGATTAATGAATCATGAATTGAGAGCCAAAATGAAAGGGGAGGACGTAGTCAAGATAATCAAGGCACAGAGATTGAGATGGATTGGACATATCTGTAGAAAAGAACAAGACGATCCTATTAGGCAAATAACAGAATGGAAAGCAGACGAGAGTCGACCCAGAGGAAGGCCAAAAAAACGATGGGAGAAGCAAGTACTTAGAGATGTAAGAATTATGGAAATTAATAGATGGAGGCAAAAAATACAAGATAAGGAAGTTTGGAAAAGAATTGTTAATGAGACAAAGATGCACAACAAGATCTAATGGATGCGAAGATAGGGAATAAATGGAGTGATTCACCTTATAAAAGGAATCAAAAGGATCCCCGAAAAGGGATGGCTACTATTCCTTGCGGAATGTAAAGCCTTCTATTATTATTATTACTATTATTATTACTATGGATATATATGTATATTACTACCACCATTCAACAAAAAATTGGTCTTTTACAAAGTTAACGGAAAATATATCTCCAACTATACAAAATTCTCACATTACAAGCATCTACATATCAAGTTTGTTTATTTAGCAATTAATTTCTTTTTCAAATAACAACATTAAGTTATTTAACCAACAAGTGTGTTAATGAAGGCGATTAATAATCGAAACTGCCTTTAATAGTTGAGATTATTAATCGCCCATTAACAAACGAGTTGATTAAAAAATTTTTTCGTTGACCGCAAAATAATTTTTTTGTGGCGAAAAATACAACTAACCTCCATGCAAAATATCATCAAAACGTCAAAATCAAAAAAACAGTTAATTAATGAAAAAGAGTGTATTAATCAAAAACAGTGTGGCTAAGAATCTAGTTTAGCGACCAACTCCGATCAACATGTGCTATACACCATTCGACGCGTCTCGTCGAGCTGAACAATATTGCTGCTGGGGACATTCGGGGCAGACCAACGGTTACTGAGATACAGCACAGTAAAGTTTAAAATGTCCCATACTAAGTCTATGGTGCGTTCACTTTAAAATGTTAAATCATGTGTGTTGGGTTGGGTTGGGTTGGGTTCGGTTCGGTTAGGTTAGGTTAGGTTAGGTGGCGCGCAGTGTGACTTGTTATTAGCTTTCGGTAAGGTGCGCTGCGCGAAGCGCAGCGCGGCGCCCCACCAAAGGCTCGTGTTTTCCACGAAAAAAAAAAAAAACTATAGTGCTGTATCTCAGTAACCGTTGGTCTGCCTCGAATGTCCCCAGCAGCAATATTGTTCAGCTCGACGAGATTCGTCGAATGGTGTATAGCACATGTCGGTCGGAGTTGGTCGCTAAACTAGATTCTTAGCCACTGTTTTTGATTAATACACTCTTTTTCATTAATTAACTGTTTTTTTGATTTTGACGTTTTGATGATATTTTGCATGGAGGTTAGTTGTATTAATCAAATTTTTCGCCACAAAAAAATTATTTTGCGGTCAACGAAAAAATTTTGTAATCAACTCGTTTGTTAATGGGCGATTAATAATCTCACTATTAAAGGCAGTTTCGATTATTAATCGCCTTCATTAACACACTTGTTGGTTAAATAACTTAATGTTGTTGTTTGAAAAAGAAATTAATTGCTAAATAAGAAACTTGATATGTAGATGCTTGTAATGTGAGAATTTTGTATAGTTGGAGATATATTTTCCGTTAACTTTGTAAAAGACCAATTTTTTGTTGAATGGTGGTAGGAATATACATATATATCCATCAGCGTAATATCCATAGTAATAATAATAATACAAGGCTTTACATTCCGCAAGGAATAGTAGCCATCCCTTTTCGGGGATCCTTTTGATTCCTTTCAGAAGGTGAATCACTCCATTTATTCCCTATCTTCGCATCCATTAGATCTTGTTGTGCGTCTTTGTCTCATTAACGATTCTTTTCCAAACTTCCTTATCTTGTATTTTTTGCCTCCATCTATTAATTTCCATAATTCTTATATCTCTAAGTACTTGCTTCTCCCATCGTTTTTTTGGCCTTCCTCTGGGTCGGCTCTCGTCTGCTTTCCATTCTGTTATTTGCCTAATAGGATCGTCTTGTTCTTTTCTATAGATATGCCCAATCCATCTCAATCTCTGTGCCTTGATTATCTTGACTACGTCCTCCCCTTTCATTTTGGCTCTCAATTCATGATTCATCAATCCTCTGACGTCGCCCTGTTCATTTCTTACTGGTCCAAATATCTTCCTAAGTATCTTTCTTTCGAAGATTTTCAACTTTTCTTCATCATTACTTGTTAAACACATCGTTTCTGCCACATATGTTACCACTGTCCGAATGGTGGATTTGTATATTTTAAGTTTGGTCCTGATACTTATATTTTTGCTTTGCATCATTTGTTTGTTACTGTAATATTCCTTGTGACTTGCTTGTAATGTGTGATTTTCATGCTTCTTTCATTCCGACTATTCACCATTGTGCCTAGGTATTTGAAGCTGCTTATTTCCTCTAATTGGAAATTTCCTATTTGAACTGTTTTCTGGTTGGCACTGTCGTCAATTTTTAAGTTTCGGGAGCATCTCATCAATTTGGTTTTGCTATCATTAATTTTTAATCCTCTCTCGCTTGCCTCCTTTATTATGTTGTTAAATACATTCTTTAGTGAACGCACCATAGACTTAGTATGGGACATTTTAAACTTTACTGTGCTGTATCTCAGTAACCGTTGGTCTGCCCCGAATGTCCCCAGCAGCAATATTGTTCAGCTCGACGAGACGCGTCGAATGGTGTATAGCACATGTTGATCGGAGTTGGTCGTAAAACTAGATTCTTAGCCACACTGTTTTTGATTAATACACTCTTTTTCATTAATTAACTGATCTATTAATCCATCCTTTTTAAAAAAGTGAGAGAGAGGTTGAAGTATTTGAACTGTATAGACGCGAGTTTTAGCACCGACGGTAAACCTGAAATATAGGCATCGCCGTGCAATTTTAATTCGCGGAGTTTCGTAAAGCGAGGAAACTGGAGTGATAGAAGTACACTAGTGTAAAGTGAAAAACGGGAAAGAAGGTAGTGCAAAGTTATTAACGAGAACGGCAGTTAGCGAGCACAAAATTGAGCATTAACAGCGGGCGAAAGTCGAACCGGCGAGCGCGATTATCGGAGAGGTCAAGCGTCGCGCGCGGTGATAAGCAAATCAAAACGTAGCAGTTGTAGCATATCCATATCGGGTTGGGGCGACAACTGATGTCATAGGAGCGATAATCCCAAGAGGCGCGGATATTACCGGCACGCGCAAATACACAAAATTCACCGCCGCCGCCGGATTGGAGCATCTCCAAGAGCGCGTTCTTTTGAGCAGTGGCGGACTGCGCGGTAAATTAAATTAAACGGGATAGCGACGTAAATAAAAGCGGCGCGAATGGACGATAAAAATAAAGTGAAAGAAAGGAAAACCAGTGTAAGCTCAGTTGAAGACTTCTTTAAAAGGAAAAGAGACACAATAATACAAGATAATAGTGAGGAGAAAACTCACGAGGAAGAAACTCTTAAAAGGAGCAGAAAAACGCCCAAGTCGCCTACAAAAGGAAACAAAAACAAGCAAGAGACAAATACGGAAGAAGAAATGGAGAAGTTAGGAAAATTAATCGAAGAAATGAGCAAACAAATGAAAGAGAACAGGAGCGAACTGCAAAACATAAGAGAGGAATTAAAAACAAACAACAATGAAATAAGAGCTAACAACGAAGAAATGAAAAGACACAGGGAAGAAATACGTGCTTTGAAAGAAGAATTAGTAAAGAAGGAAGTGGAATGGGAAAGAGAAAAGGAAGCACTACGAGGCGAAATAAAGACGTTGGAATTAAAGAATAATAAGGAATGGGCAGACCAGAAGAAATCATTAACCGGAAAAGTGTCAATGCTGGAACAAAAACTGGAAATGATTGAAAAGAACGAGAAAAAATGTAATATAGTGATAAAAGGAACAGGATTCAATAAGAGTGGGAAAGAAATAGAAGTGAAGCAATTCTTCAAGGATAACATCAAAGTAGAAGCAGAAATAAAGAAAATTCGCTCAATTGAAAACCCAAAAGGACTACCGATAGCCATTGTAGAGCTGAACAGCTGGGAGAATAAACAAGCCATAATGCAAAATAAAAATAAATTAAGGGGAACTAACATTTACCTAGAGAACGACCTAACCTGGAAGGAGAGACAGATACAAAACAAGCTGAGGAAAATCGCATTTGAGAAAAAAGCCGAGGGAATAAAAACAAAGGTTGGGTACAAAAAGATCATAATTGGGGATTCGACTTATATATGGAACGAAGGGCTGGAAGATGTCGTAGAAGAGGCAAAAAACTAAACAACTCTACCGATAAAACAAATACGAAGACGAACATGGCAAAGATAACGGATATGACAAGTAAAAGTGATAAAATGCAAGTAAAGGGGAAAACCAAACAAAATAAAAATACATGGAAAATTGGAACATGGAATGTGAGAGGACTAAACGGGAAGGAACACGAATTAATAGAGAGTTTCGAAAAGTCTAAAATAGAAATATTGGCAATAACTGAGACTAAAAAGAAAGGTACAGGTAGCAACTTAGTAGAAAACGGGCATTTACTGATATATGGAGGAGTAGAAGAAAAACAAAGGGCAAGAGCGGGAGTAGCATGCCTAATAAACAAAAACAAAGTAACGGAGATAAGAAAATGGGAATACATCAATGAAAGGATATTAATGGTGGAAGTAGGAAATGGCGAAGAAATTATAACAGTGATAGTGGCATACGGGCCCAATGAGGATGAAAATCAAACAGAAAAGGATAGTTTCTGGGAAAGATTACAGGAAACCAGTGAAAGGAAAAAGGGAAAACTGATAATAGTAGGAGACCTTAACGCTAGAGTAGGTAGAGAAGTGGGAAAATGGGGAGGCGTAATAGGAAAAAGTGGCGAGGAAAAATTGAACAAAAATGGGAAAAAGCTGCTTGAATTTTGTTTAGATAACAACTTAGTAATATCGAATACCCATTACGACCATAGGGAGATACACAAGTATACAAGAGAAATGGCTAGCAGGGATGAAAGATCAGTAGTAGATTACATAATTGTAGAACGTGAAAATAGAAGGGAAGTGAAAGATGCGAGAATCAAAAGGGGCTACGAAATAGGTAGCGACCACTACCTACTGGAAGCAGTAATGAAAAAGAGGGGCACACCAAAGAGCAACGAGACAAAAACGAAATACATAAAAAAAGAGAAGATCAAAACCCACAAGCTAAGATTGATAGAAGTAAGGGAGGAGTACCAAAAGGCCCTAACAGAAGAAATAACCAAAAAGGGGCAGAGCGATAGTAAAAATGTAAATGAAAGATGGGAAAATCTAAAAGGATCGATACTAAAAGTAGCAAGCAAGATATGCGGACACACCGGAGTAGGTACCGGTAAGAAGAGAACGGCGTGGTGGAATGAAGAGGTCCAAAGAGAAACAAGAGAGAAGAAGAAACTCTGGAAAAGATACATACAAAACAAAACCGTAGCGAGCTACGAAGACTACAAGAGACAGAGGAGGCTGGTAAAGAAACTAGTACTGGAGGCTAAACAAGAATCGTGGGAAGAATTTGGAAGACTGATGGAAAGAAATAGTAAAGAAAACCAGAAAATGTTCTACAGAGTAATTAAGAATTTCAAGAATAAGCCAGAATACAAATTAAAGCAAGTTAAAAACAATAAAGGGGAGTTACTGATAGAAGAAGATATGATCATTAACAGGTGGAAAGAATACTTCGAAGAACTTCTAAATCCAGAGGAAAACAGTGAGGTAACAGGGGAAGAGAACGCCAAGGAGAGGGAAAGAGAAAGTATGCCCACAGAAGACGGTATCAATACAACGGAACTAAACACGGCACTAGAGAGAATGAAGACCGCAAAAGCACCAGGAGTAGATGAGGTAGGACCCGAACTATTAATACATACATTAATACATGGGAGAAAAGGCCAAAGAAGAATTTCTTACCATCTTAAATTTATGTTGGAGACAGAAAGTGATTCCAGATGAATGGAAGATCGGGGTCATCTTACCCATTTATAAGAAAGGAGATACTAATGAATGCTCAAATTATAGAGGAATCACTTTATTATGCATGGCGTTAAAGGCATATGAAAGAATCCTGGAAAATAAACTGAGGAGAGTAGTCGAAGACCAGCTAGAGGATGTTCAGAGTGGCTTCAGGCCAGGACACAGTGTACAAGACCATACTTTCACACTACAACAAGCAATCGAGAAGAAACTAGCGAAAGAGAAGGAAATATATGCCTGCTTCATCGATATGAAAAAAGCCTTTGACACAGTCAGCAGGAACAAAATATGGGAGAGCTTAAGAAACAAAAGAGTAAACGAACACCTAATAGGAGCAATAAAAAGTATTTATGAAGAGACTGTCAACCAAGTAAGAACATGCAACAGGCTATCGAGGAAGTTCTCCACAACAGAGGGAGTTAGACAAGGGAGCGTCCTTAGCCCATTATTATTCATATGTGCGATGGATGATGCAATTAAAGAGTGCCAAACGAGGATGGAGAAATTTGTAGTGGGATACAAGAATCTCCAACCTGTATACCTGGAGACCTGTGCCTTTGCAGATGATATTGTGCTGTTGGCCAACTCCGGGAAAAATCTGGAGAAGAACTTAAAAATATGGACGGAAGTACTGATGACACAAAAGCTTCAATTGAACGTAGAAAAAACAAATACTATGGTAATCAGCAAAAACAAAACACAGGTTAGAGTTACAATCGAAGGAGAAAGCATAGAGCAAGTGGAAACGTACAAATACTTGGGAAGCATAGTAAACAGCGAAGGGAACATAGAAGACGAATTAAATAAAAGAATCCAGTCGGCTAATAGAATCTATTACTCACTACAGAATAAATTCCTCAACCACAAGGAGATAACTAAAAACACAAAGATATCAATATATAAATCCATGTACAGCTGCGGAAATATAAAGCGGGACACTAAAATTTGCCTAAGTTAAATTGTCTGAGTGAATTCATTGTTGGTGCTATCCCAAGTTGCTTATATTGCATCAACAAGTTCTTTTTGGTTCATTGGTATGTGGTAGATAGGATTTCATGAACAATTAGGAAGGCAAAATTGCAATATTCAAATTGGGAAAAACTGTCTTACATGACTTGTCCCGGTTTATGTTTCCGCAACTGTACCTGCCTGTACTACTTTATGGAGGAGAAAACTGGATTTTAACTGATAGACAACAAGGAAGATTGCAAGCAGCCGAAATGAAATTCCTTAGAAGAGTGCTAGGGGTAAGAAGGATAGAAAGGAGAAGGAATGTGGATATAAGGAAGGAACTAGGGGTGAAATCAGTAGAAGAAACTCTCAAAGACAAGAAACTGATGTGGTTCGGACATCTAGTAAGAATGGGAGAAGAGAGACAAGCAAAGAAGATATGGCAAGCAAGACCAATAGGAAAGAATCGAAGGGGAAGGCCAAAAAGAACTTGGAACAGCTCGGTTGAAGCGATCCTGAAAGAGGCAGGAGAAAATTGGAACGCAGCCAAAGAAAAGGCAAAAAATCGGAAGAAATGGAAAAAATTTGTAAACGGGAGGAAGGTAAACGAAACAACAGAAGGAGAAGACACCTCGACACCCTAGGGTACAAGAGGACGGATTATGTATGTATGTATGTTTAAAAAAGTTATTTAATGAAAAAGAGTGTATTAATCAAAAACAGTGTATTAATGACGTCTATTGATCAATCCTTTTTTAGGAAAAATAATTCATTAATATTGAAATTAACAAGCGGTCAACGAAAAAATCCATAAACTACGAACAAACATATTAATCTACTCAATTTTATTGCCACTTTGAATAAAACGTCTTTGGTATCCAGAAATCTCATTACCATGGACACGTGATTAATCAATAATTGTTTTGCTCTTCAGACAGTACATCTTATATATATTTCTAAAAGTCCTGACTGACTGACTCATCAACGCCCAGCCCAAACCCTAGGACCTAGAAAGCTGAAATTTTGCACAGAGGTTCCCTTTATGATGTATACAAGGAATAAGGAAGGATATTTCGAAATTCAACCCCTAAAGGGGTAAAATGGGGGTTCCAATTTTGTATGGAAAAATAATATTAAATAGACATTTTGACTTGAAACTTCGTAGGAGTACTCCTAAAAACAAATAAGCAAACACGTATTTCGTGATTTTCCGAAAATCAACCCCTTAGGGGGTGAAATGGGGTAAGTAAGCCTAAAAATCGATATGGGTGTCGTTATTGAGGTTTATTGGGACGTTGATTGCAAAAATGGCATTTATTTTTAAGTTCAAGACGGTGAACATGACATAAGGGAAGAAACGGGACGGGACGGGACTAGACTGGACGGAACGGGACGGACTGGACGGGACGGGACTGAGCGGGACGGGACTGAACGGGAAGGAAAGGGACGGAACGGGACGGGACGGGACGGGGCAAAGCGGGACGGGCCGGGGCGGGGCGGGACGGACGGGACGGAAAGGGAAGGAAAAAGATGGGATGGAAGGGGAGGGGATGGGATGGAAGAGGAGAGGCGGGACTGGACGGGAGGGAAAGGGGCGGGACGGGACGGAAAGGGTCGAGACGGGGCGGGGTGGGGCGGAACATTATTTAATACACAAATAACGAACCTCGCGCGAACGAAGTCGCGGGTAAAAGCTAGTTAATCTATAATTTTAGAAATTGTCATTGCAAAAGTTTTGCACTAAGAAATAAGCAACCTTCCCTTCTGAACAATTTATTATTTGCTAGCAAAGAACTAGTAAATATCACTAAAAACCATAACAGAAATTAGCCCGTAAGTATTACCATTCTATAATTTTTTCATCTTTTAGTGGAAGTAACCTTAGTTATAATGTTCACGTTAAATAATTACACTAACAAGCAATTAGTAAATGCTAGTAGTTTTTCTACATATTTACCTTATAGCTACCAGGATCACACAAAATCAAAATTTCAAATCTTTGGCCCGGAGCGATGGGTAAATCCCCACCGTCTTCCTCACTTCCCCAGTTTCCTCCCTCTAAGGAGTTTCTGGCAACATAATTTTGTAATAGGCGCACAGAAAGATGCATAGCTGTGTCTGAGGGAGGAGGACCGCAATTCAGGTTAACGTTAAACCTAGAAACTTATTTTGCATTAACCGGCTTATGACAACTGCTAGTATATACCTGTCTGCAGTAGGAGGGACTTGGCCCTGGATCCTCACCATCGTTCCCGGCGTGAAACCGCCTGGAATAGGGCCCAGGAACGGTACAGGCTACAAAGTGAGGTTAGGTTTATAGGCAATATTATACTTTACATTAATTAAATGAAATTATTAAATTAAAAGTGTCTTACTGGATTCGTAATTGGCTGCTGCATGACCGGTTTTTGTAATTTGTCAATGAATGCACCACAACAGCTCCAGACTATTTAGGTCACCTCTGACCTCACTGCTGTTTATGGAAATTCTCACAAATTCTGCACCATTTACAGTTGCTTATAGGTGGGGCTTGTAGCTCCTCTCCAGTTTTTATGTGTTTTGGTTTTAGCAAGTATTTTTAGAAGCGTGTGGGTGGATTAAGAATATATTAATTTTCGGGAATCAATGGAACCTGCACTGTTAGGTTCTTTCAATGATAAATGTTGAAACTTGAAAGTATTTCGCGGTTACACTAGGAAGATTTAGTTTTTGCTAGTTATTTATTGGCGAACTGTTGCGTCTAGAATGCGCTATGATATCATTATAAAACATATAAAGTGATGTCACTCATAATTATAACTACATAAAAGCTATCCGAAGTGATTAATACTGAATCATAATTTCACATTCTCTTGATAGCAACACTTTATTTGCATAGTACATGCCTTATAGCACTGCTACCTAATTTAATTTTATTGAGCAGTTTTAATTGGACTTTTGAAAACTAAACAAAAACTTGATACAATATATTTTGCTTCTTTTAGAATTAGATATGCGGTAGTATTATTTTCATACTTAAAAAGTATACCTACTTAGTTCACTTATATTTTCTGTTTTATCACTGTAATAAATTAGATTTAGGATTGTATTTTAGCAGGAGCGTTGGAGCTTTTTTAGGCTGTGGGGGCCACCATATTTTCAAGAAATACGTATGTATACTTCTCGTATAACTTGACCCAATAATGCAAGTTATATTTCTGAATATACATTTTAGCTTAATGTTATAATTGTACATTTTGGTCACTAGTTATTTTGAAAGTATTAGGTATTTTATAAAAAAACGTACTACAAAATGTAGTTTAAAATATTCGAAAGCTATCAAGTTTTGAAATACTTTACTCCGCCGCGCAAAAGTAACCACTTTTATTAGATGCATAGGCATAAAAGTATAGTATGTAACATTACTAGCTTGGTAAAAGGGTTTTTATTAGCAGACAGAAGGATATGACTGGCGAATCAGTCACCTTCTGGAGCCAGTAAAACCCATTAAGTAGGTAGGTACCTTGCGTGTATTGTTGAATATCTTATTTGTTCCTCACTTGTAAATAACTATTACAAACTCTTAAATATTCTAGAAATTCCGATATTTGAAAAAAAGTCGTATTGCTTTGTGTTGTAAACTTAGTAATACAAAAGGTAGCTTTGTAACATAGATGTATTAATCAGTAAAACAAGCAACAAAAATGCGTCAGCTACAGAGAAAAGTTAGAACGATATTAATTTCTTCTCGTTCGCATTCCTGTGTCACCACCATCATCCGAGTCCGCGAATTCCCTCTCTCCCCGACAACCATAATCTGCGCCTATGTCGTTGTCACGACCTCGAGGAACCCCTGACTCAACTCTGATTTCGCAACACTCGGCCATCCTACAGATGGTAGCGCCCTCGCTGCCGCCTTTCGAGGTCATTCTGAAATACAAATCAGTTATGTACCAATGGAGGCATAGATCAACGAATCATTAAAAATAAGAGGAATGGATCTTGTTATCATTTTATGTGCTTCTATGGGCCCGCACGAGAGGAATCTTTCCACTCGCCATGGAGGCTCCTTAGGCTCTGTATCACCTACTTGTCAGAGTCCGGATTTAATCCACTCTCAAGTACCGGCGACCAGACCGCCTAAAGAACGGAGTACCAGGCGCAGGCTCCGGGCCACCTACTTGTCAGAGTCCGGGGAAAACCCACTCTCAAGTACCGGCAACCAGACCACCTAAATACCGGCGTACCGAGCTCTGACATTTACCTGATATCAGACCGCTCAACTCCACCTCCAATGCACTTACCTAACTATGTTGTGGCTCATTTAAGAAGTGGATCCATGGCTTCATATTTTCAATACCAGCCACTCCACTATAAGGGATTCGAGATCTAGTCATGCCAGGAATGTCCCTAATCTCATAGCGATCTTGTCCGAGAGATGCCCAAACCCGGAAAGGTCCTCTCCATTTTGGCATCAGTTTTTGACTGCTTCCAGTGGCGGGGGACGAGGTGATTTTTAATAGAACTAAATCACCGGTCTGATACGTGATTGGTCGACTGCGTTTTATATCGAATTTAGTTTTTTGATCTGCTTGATAAGCACTGTTAGCTTTCTGAATTTGAGTGCGTAATTTAGTTACGTCTATTACTGCGGTTTCTGAAGGTATATGGGCTACTTGATGCGATACTCTGATACCCAAAAGGACCTCACTGGGTGATGCTCCAATGGCCCTGTTGATAGTTCCATTGATACCGAGCTGGATATGCATTATATTTTCGTCCCAGCAGTCGTCGTCTAAATGCGCCCCCATCGTGGCCAACGAGTCTAGTACGGTACGATTGTACCTCTCAACTTGGCCATTACCCCTGGGCAATCCGACCGCGTTTAGGTAGTGAGTAATACCGTGTTTTTGACAATACTTGTTGAATGATTTTGATGTGAATGATCGCCCTCTATCGCTAATTATTCTGTGAGGCGCTCCAAAAGTTTTGATCAGTTCATTAAGAGCCTTTATAACATATTTAGTCTTTGTGTTCGGTACCGCATGAATAAGGGCAAATTTAGTAAATGCATCTACGAGGACCAGAACCTGAGAGTTCTTTTTTTTCGTTGTAATAAAGGGCCCTACATGATCAAGGTGAATAGTATGGAAGGGCGTAGCTACCTTTGGTATAGGATGCAGATACCCAGGCTTTTTGTTTCCCGCCGATTTGAAATACAAGCAATTGAGACAATTTCGAACATATTTACTTATGAAATGACGCATATGTGGAAACCAATAATATTTAGAAACTAACTCATATGTCTTAGTTATGCCAAAATGACCAACGTCATCATGATTTAATCTGATTATTTGAAATCGCGCATATTTGGGAACTACCCACTTAGAACCGTATTCTGTCTGTCGGTAAACCTTGCCACCTTTTAACTGATATTTATTGAAAGTGTCTTTATTATTGTCATAATCACCGCTCTCTAATACCCTTTTAATGTCTTGTATATCCTTATCACTTTGTTGGGCTGAGAGAAGCCAGTCACCCTCAGAAATTGTTATATTTCCAACATATTTCGTTTCTGAGCTTACAGGATTTCTACTTAAACAATCTACATGCCGCATTGCCTGATTGGGCCTATGTTTAAGTGTATATTGAAACTCACTAAGTTGTAACACCCACCTGGCTACACGTGAATTAATCTCCCCCTTTTTGAAGGTATTAGTTACTGCTGCACAGTCTGTATAAATTGTAAATGGCCTACCCATCAAGTAATTTTTAAAGCGTTTTACAGATTGCACGACCGCTAACGTTTCAAGGTCAAATGAGTGATAGTTTTGTTCTTCGGGGGAGGTTTGCTTACTGAAGTATGCAACAACGTGTTCTTTTCCATCAGTAACTTGAACCAACACACCCGCAAGTCCTACCCGACTAGCGTCAGTGTATAAACGGCATTCCAAATCCTTATCAAACAACTGCAACACAGGTTTTGAAATCAAACTCTGTTTTAGTTGATCAAAGGCCATTTGCTGCGATGTACTCCATTGCCATTCTACATTTTTATGCAACAAGTACGTCAATGGCTTTGCCTTTTCCGCGTATTGAGGAATAAATTTCCGAAAATAGCCAGTTAGTCCCAAATATTGTCTTATTTGGTGAACATTGCTTGGGACGGGAAAATGTTCTACCGCTTCTATTTTATTGTTGATAGGGCGTATTGTAGAATTTGATATTTCATAACCAAGGAATGTGATTTTGGTTTGTAAAAAGCAACATTTAGACATTCTAAAGGTTAAACCATGCTTACGCATTATTTCAAGCAACTCGTGTAATGAGTCTAACGTCTCTGCAATAGTTTTTCCGGGTATTAAAATATCGTCCAAATATACGATATATTTGTTAAAACGCGATTGTCCCAAGATTTTGTTAATGATTCTTTGAAACACTGATGCCGCGGTACTTAGACCAAATGGCATTTTCAAAAATTCATATTGGCCATCCTGAGTTATAAAAGAAGTTTTCTGAATTGAATCTTCAGCCATTTTAATCTGGTAGTAACCTGAGGCTAAATCTAAACTGCAAAAATATTTATAACCCGACAACCGCTCAATTTCATCTTCAATTACTGGTATTGGGTAATGGTCAGGTGTTGTTATTCTATTGAGCGCTCGATAATCAATGCACAATCGCCTATCACCCGTTTTTTTGTTTATCAACACAACTGGACTAGTGTACGGAGAATTTGAATCTCGTATTATTTTATGACGTAACAAATCATCAACTAGTTGACGAATGTATCCACGTTCGACATCTGGATATCGTCGAGGTTTGTGTGAAATAGTTTTGGCAGAATGTAATCGGATATGCATTTCCTCATTACACGTGCCGACTTCGAGAGAATTACGAGCAAAACGATCGCGGTAGTGATTTATTAACGTCATCAATTTACATATAGTATCGCGTTCTTGTGTTCCAATCTTTATTTCTGACTCTTGGTATTCTTCTTGTTCAGTAATAAGAGGGGGCACAGTAAGTGAAAATGTTAAGTTGTTTCCCAATTTTACATATGTGATGTCAGGACATTCAGTGAAATTTTGACCGATTAATAGGTCACAATTCATAATCTGCGTCTCTATAATATAGAAATCAACTGATTTTAGGACGTGATCTATTTTTAGCTCAACAGTAACTTTAGATCTAAGCAGCAAGGTCCCCGTTAGTGTTTTGATTTCGACACCGCGTTTAAACTGCCACGGTCGTAAACATAAATTTTTCATAATAGATGTGGTCATAAGTGAGCATTCGCTTCCCAAATCAATAAACGCCTGAATCGGTCGGGTATTTACATAAACTGTTTTAATAAACTTTTCCATGGTCGTACCAACCTTGCTTACAAAGTTTACGTGGCGATAAGGAACGATAGCCTGGGTATCATTTTTTTTCATAGCGCTGAGGACAATTACTTTTTACGTGTCCTTTTGCTTTACACCTGAAACATTTTATACCTAACGGCTTGGGGGTGGCTGTGCGATTCGGAGCTTCGTTTTTCTCAGTCGAAGTGCTCGGCAAAGTGATTGGTAATAGCGTTTTATCATCCAGTGATTTTAAATGTTTTGCCAAAGTAGCTGGATGCGTTATACCAGCAACTTCGACCGAAAATCGAACCTGCTCATCCTGTATGCCCCCCATTATCAGATTCACCATATCTGCTTCTTGGATAGGCAGCTTCATTTTATTAATCAGGGACAATTTCTTGTAAGCATACTCATACAAACTTTGGCCGGGCCGAGATACACAAGCAAACATTGAGTACATTAATGTATGTAAGTCTCGTTTAGGCTCAAAATTTTCCTTTAGTAATTCCTGCCATTCTTGCCACGTAAACAGGCGAGTAGGTAGGCCCCTATACCACGTTTCTGCTGGGCCCCTCAATTTACCTAACGCCAAATGACAAATAATAGTATCTGGCCATTTATAAATACTTGCATACTCGTTGATAGAGTGCAGCCAGTCTTCAATGTGATCAGTAAGTGGATTAAATTCACTTATAATGCTAGAATGAATAGTAAGGCCCAACAATTTCGAATCATTTTGCGGTTGAACGGCTTGGACTATTTTATTAATGCTTTCTAAAAATGTTTGACTTAATATGGAAATATCAGACTCACTACCCAAGCGCGCTCCATCAGAACCCAGGGTCGACGAAGAAGGTACTGGGGGTGTTGACGTACGCCCTCGCGGAACTACCACATTTCCCTGGGGAGATGGTGGCGTCCCGCACGAACGGGAAGCAACGGCGTCAGCAGACCTGGCTTCTGTCCTGACTCGTTGCCGATCCCTGGATGGCTGCTCGCTTCCTCTTTTGTGGCGATGTCCACTATCTTTGGGCATTTTGAACACTTTACAGAAACCCACTAGCGTATAATCCCACTTCTGATGTTGTAAACTTAGTAATACAAAAGGTAGCTTTGTAACATAGATGTATTAATCAGTAAAACAAGCAACAAAAATGCGTCAGCTACAGAGAAAAGTTAGAACGATATTAATTTCTTCTCGTTCGCATTCCTGTGTCACCACCATCATCCGAGTCCGCGAATTCCCTCTCTCCCCGACAACCATAATCTGCGCCTATGTCGTTGTCACGACCTCGAGGAACCCCTGACTCAACTCTGATTTCGCAACATTTGGAAACACGTCATTTCAAATTACAATATAAAATATATGAATTGCTCCATTATAGATGCTTAACAGTCACATAATTTCATTTGATATTTGGAATCTACAAAGTTAATATCAAAATTTAATGGATTGCTGAATACATTTAAACTTTGTTTAAGGTCATAAAATTTAGAAAATTTCCCAATTAAGATATCTAATTTAGGACTTTTTTCAAAATTTGCTGCTTCATTAAGTTGGTCCCTTTCTTGTAGATTTCTTTGCAAGATTCAATATGAATTAAATTGTTTTCCTGCAAATTTAACTTCAGCAATTTTAGTTTGTTTCTAAACCTAGTGATGTCCTTATAAAGACAACACAAGTTTTGATCTTTTGTTACAGTATCAAATTGTTTTAACGACACTTAATGGTACGGGAGTGCCACTAGTTTTATCATGTCCGGGAAATGCCAACACTTGCCCTGGAATCCTCGAAAAGAGGCCAATAGCCACGGCTTAATCCGCTCAGGGAGATAGGCGTGGTCCTAGAAACGGTACACCATAGGGGTAAGCGTGACGATATGTATAGGGTGTTGCAAAATAATAGGGCGCCACGGGATTGAGACTTCGGATTCCACGTTTGACAGAACCTCGAAAGCCAAACGGGACAGGATATATGTACCTGTGACGCTTACAACTTTCTCGAGGCTCCACCTTACATTGATTTTTACACTGCGAATAACTCAGTCTGAAAATAAGCATGCAACAGGCGCGGGTAAATCACAAGACAACATATAACAAAACGATCTATTGGTCTAACACACATATAAATATATACACAGTTACTGAGTCCGTCAGCGTACAAAGTAAAAAGAAAAAACAAATAGGACTATAAATTCGGGCCCCGTATGGGTTACTAGCATTAATTCCATTATTATAATTTCAAACGCTGGGCTTTTCAAAGCGCCGTTTTATAAACGGTAACTACCCTGAAGCGCAGTCTCACACTTCAAAATTTTAGGTTTGGAAAGATAGCACCTCGTTGTTAATGAATCAAACAGTAAATGCCGATTGTTTTAAAATTGCATTATATCAAAGTGCAAAGTGTTTATTCTTACTGTGTCACTAATAAAGTATCATAACAACCGTCAGCGCTTAAGCAAGTTTATTTCCGCAATATCTGCATTTATGTGACAGTGAACTCCTATTACTAGGTCGTTCATTAAGCAAGGTTGCTGACTTGCAGTTGTGACATTTAAACTTCCTGAACGAAAGCATGTGAAATTAAATTGCATTTTTAATCCTATGAACTGTATTTCTTAAATTTGGAGATTAAATTTAAGTCTGTTTAATTCGAGATTAAACAAGCACGAATACAGGCATTGCAATCGTAAACTCGAGAAATAGTACAGTAAAACTAGGGTTTAACCCAAACATCCAAAAAGAAAAGTTCTACCCTGCTGCAAACTGTTCAGTACTCTCCTCTTAGTAAGTGGTAAAAAGTTGCACGACTTTGCGCTTCAGGTTTAGGCGGGAGGGTGGTGGAAAGGTGGTAAAATGGTAAGTTTCAACAGTTTTTCGCAAATATCTCGTTAACCATGAGGTTTACCGCAAAATTTATCTTATACAAAATTAATCTACATTTAATTTACAATAAAAGTTGCCTCCCCACTTCCCTGAACCCTTTATATAATACACTTGGAGCGAATATTACATCTTTTCATCTTTTTTTTGGCCTAACAGAAAAAGTTACATTTTTACCCCCTCCATATCTCCGCAATCCTTTACTGGAGCGCAAAAATCTATAAGACCATTTTTATTGTAAATTAAATGTAGATTAATTTTGTATGAAATAAAGTTTGCGGTAAACCTCATGGTTAACGAGATATCTGCGAAAAACTGTTAAAACTTACCATTTTACCACCTTTCCACCCCCCTACCGCCTAAACCCGAAGCGTAAAGTCGTGCAACTTTTTACCACTTACTAAGAGGAGAGTAGTGAACAGTTTTGCAGCAGGGTAGAAGTTTTCGTTTTGGATGTTTGAGTTTTGACAATTTTTTAGCTATCTTTACTGTACTAGAAGTCAATTTTGGTTTTCAATGTATTACATCGCATTCACAATTCTTGCTAGTAACTGGTCACGCGTATTGATGGTCACGCTGTACACCATTTGTTTCAAATGGCCCCAGAGATAAAAATCCAAGGTATTTAAGTCAGTAGGTGGCCATGGTATGTGGTGGCCGCAACGCCTATCCATCTATAGTATTCCAACCAGAAATTGGAAAGCTATTTAAAATCCAGTACACCATGAAACGTGTAAGTCATGTCTAAGTTGGTTTCATACAATCAGTAAATAATATTCTAATGTCAATCAGCTTTCAAGTAATGACAGTTCATCTGCAAATTGTACATGTAACTGTTTTGTTAAGGCATTGTAACATTGTGCATGATTTAAGTATGTACTAGTTGAGTTTTTAAAACCGTATAGTAGCATAGAAAATATTGAAAAACGTATATGTCTTCCAAACTTCCCAATGCATCTGTCAAATTTGAAGGTTATTATCGAAGTGTCACTGAATGACAATCAAACAGTAATTTTATGAATTACATTACGAAGTGACTTACTGTTTTCAATGCTGGCCTGATTTTAAATAGCTTTCCAATTTCTGGTTGGAATACTATACCAGGGTAGATTGTGCCACGCAGTTACTTGTCTGCCGTTTCGAGGTGGTACACCGTTCTGTTACAACCACATCATTACGTAATTGAATAGGTTTGTCATCCAAAACGTTGTGAAGGCGGTTTTAATTAAAAACTGCGTACAAATTTACATTCAAACGATCATGTAAAACTTCAACGTCCAGGGGGTGATTATTGCAAATTTCGGCCCAAATGTTTATTGAAAAACGTTGTTGAAATCGTGCTTCTTTAGCCGGATGCGGATTTTGCAGTGACCACACATGAGCATAACGGTTACTGTTAATTCCATCTCTACAAAATTGCGCCTCATCAGTTTATAGAACGGTTGTCACAAAGTTGGGATTTTCAGTCGTTTTATTTACTAAGCAGCTGCAAAATCCCAAATGTTGATTAGCATCCCTAGGCTGAAGAGCTCGCACACGTTGTAAATGGTATGGATATAGTTCCTCTCGATGAATTGTCCGCCAGATCATAGATTGTGAGAAACCTAGTTGTGTATTGTGTTATTATTAATAATAATTCGAAACAATTATTACGCTTTTGCAACAAGCAACAGCCTGTATCTAGGTAACCATTTGCTTAAGTACATATATTCATATAGACTTTTTGTCTTCTTTTGGCATGAGGAATCTACCATTTCAGTTTGATTTACTAATTATGAATCACCCTGTATTGCAAAGGCTCCACGTCGCGGCGCCTAGAAAAATGCAATGACCTGCCCGTCTTTGTTTGTTTGTTAGTATTCTGCTACAAAATTAATAAGTTAAATTAGGGCAAATCACCACGCACTTCTCAGGTTGATTTTTATACTGTGCTCACTTTGCCTGTCAGTAATTTAAGGCTAGTTAAAATTAAATGTATTAGCTGATGTTCAAAATAAAATGGTTGAATGCCCCTTTCTTACTTTTTTATTGAACTGCAATATTATTTAAGCTAGCTCTCGGAAAACACAAAACTGCTTATCTCAGGTTGGGTTCAGAAATTCACTATATTCACAAATTAATAGTTCATTTTAGATGATTCGTCCTTGAGTAGCTCATATACACGGTTTTAGTAGATACATTTTACAATCGGTCAGATGCCACAAAAACTTCGCCAGTGCAACAGCGATTACATGAATGTTTTCGTGAAGTTAACCAGGACTCGTCAGGTAATTTGATTCAATTATCACTTGGCAACAAAACATCCACTTCATTGTTAGAGAAATGACGTAGATAGGACGCCATCCATTCACTTGTTTTTGCTGCTTGGAAATCAGCCAATTTCACAAATTTAATGACGCTATGCAATTTTTGGATTATTACGGCGTAGCTGGACCCTTGGATATGCGATAGGCCTCTTCCGCAAGGTTCAATCTCGTATTTTACTAAGTTTCCCGAACTCTGACGTTCAAATTTACAGATAGTTCCTACCTCGTACAGATGTCCAAACTTGACACGAAGATGATCGGAGATGACGCTGCTGGAATTAATCTGCTGGAAACGCTCCCCTGGCTGCAACTTTCACTCAGGATGCTCCTGCAGACCCCGCTGATGTAATGCAGTGCAATTCTCTGGCTTCCGACGAGTAATTGTGCCGCAATCGAAGTTCTAAAATTTCAGTTGTAGGCTGCCGATCTTCAGTTGCAGATGAGATTGGAATGTTTTTAATTTTATCATGACGGAAAATGCCACAAACACTTCCACAGCTGAGTAGTGATGTGTATAATAAAATGCAACATTTTTAAAACTGGTAAACACTTTTATTCTCGTAAAAACATTAATTTTAAGGGAGTACAATTTCGCCCAAACTGTCTTAATTTATCATTTCAATTGTTCTTTTTATTTTACAAAAACGCATCGCGTTGCTATGTTACCGCGATAATTTTTGTTAATTAGAAATTAGTTTTGATAGCAAAATACACAAATGGAGTAAAGTTTGATTACATAAATCTTAAATTAACATTTTCTTAAATTTAAAAAAATTGTCCTTTAACTATCATTGTTCCTTCCGTTAGCACAAAAATGTTTTAAAACCACTGCTTTGCTTTTTCACATTGTCTTATTAATGCACTAGAAACTGAGTTCAAATTTACACACGTTGCTCGTTTTCTTTCTTATCCGTTGCCTAATTTTGGTATTGCTCTTTGCAATTTTCTATTATTCTTTATTCCGATCTCATTTACCTTTCAGAATGCTTGCCATTCACTGACCTATACTTTTATTAATAATTACGCTCATTTTGTCTGCACATAACAACCCTTTTGTGTCAATTAATTTTGTTTGGCCTGGCGTTAAACATGCACAAACCTATTTTATTTAATTATATTACTTTATTCAAACTCTCTGAAATATGCTTTGCTTATGCGTGCCTTTATCCGTTTAATTACTACTTGTCGCATCTCATTACCAATGCATTTAATACTTTCATTATTGTTTAAATTGCAATTTCATAATAGTAATTTACGATACGATACGAGTGCGTAAAGCTACTCTTTGGCACGAGTGGGGTAGAGTTAAAACGCGAGTGAACAAGCGTTTTAAGCCTCGCGAGTGACTAAAGATGCTTTACGCATGTGTATAGTACAATATTTTATCTACGATAGAATCTAGAAAATACGGTAAATATAAAAAAAATTAAATGTAAATTAGGATTACCAACAACCGATCGTAATTTTGCCTGTTTTAAAAGTATTAAAACATGTTGCTACTGATAACGTGCCTAATGAAATCTTTTAAACACGTTACTACCGACGACGTAAACTAATGAAAACATGTTATTAAACAGTCGTTTTACAAACATAAAACTGCCAACTAAAAGGCAATTTTACACACTGTCGTAGATAAAATATCTTAACTCTGTGCTTTATTGGCTTGGTTAAATATTTTGCACTGCAAACAGAGCCAAGTTGTAAGCTTAAAACCATCTCAGTATATGTTTTATATGTATACAGGTTGTCCCAAAATTAGCCTGCCAAACTTTAATAGCGAATTATAGAACCGGAAATATTAAGAAAACTTTATATAACCATATACCGAAAAACCCTTGGTTCTCCAGATACAGGGTGTTAAAAGTGTAGTGCTGCTTATTTGAAACTTTGTACACCTACTAAAATTTTTCTACTTAACAAGATAAAGTTACTCTTGGCGATGTAAAATGCACATAGACGTGTAAAACTGGGTGGAGCTAAGGAAAATATTGCCCCAACTTTTTTGTGTGGGAGTTTTTATCAATTTTGATAACAAAATATAGTAGCCTGAAGTTTTTGACAACAAAAAGATACTCTTGTCTCATGGGCCTATTGTGTCCCGATATCAAGTAAAATCAGGATTAAACATTTAGATTTTTGATATATCCATATTCGAAATCCAATAATAATTGGTAGACCGTGGAAAATGTAGTCGTTTAATTTAAATAATTCTGTAACTGATTAAAAAAGACAACAATTTAACGCAAACCATACATAACAGAAACTTAATAAAGACATATGACACCAAAACTAACGAACTTAAACTAATCATAATAAATGTGATCAAACTGAGAAAATCGTTACAAAACAACACATAAAACAGTAAAAATAACAAACACAAAAGTGAAACAAAAAGATACTATTATTAATGCAGTAAGTGTTCGAAAACGTTGCCATTTTGTGCAATGCAAAGACGAGCCCGGTGAGTTACATCTTGAGAAGTGTTACCGCACGAAAACGTTATGACATAACATCCAGCCCCTCAAGCGTGCAAAATAAAATCATACGCTCGAGAGCCGGACTTGCTATCCACGACACGATAAGACGACATAATCGGGAAATAAACCGAAAATACAAGGCCCCAACCCTGTTAAGATGGCGGCAACAGGAAGGGTTACTCCAGCTAAAACTCAGCCGCGTGGGCGTGTCCTTTACGACCTTCGAGTTAGGGCTGTACTCCGATACGAGAGGCAAATGATGTTAAATAAAGGTACGCCACCATTTTATTGACTAAATCGGGAAAAACAACATCAGCAGCACAGGTAGAATTACTTGAAAGTGGAAGTGAGTAAAGTCACCTTGCTACTTTTACCTTGGCAGAGTTCGGTTGGCGAGTTACATACAGTATCGACTTACCTTACAGCTATAACTTAATGAAGCAGCTGTTCAACTCCTTACAACTGAAATGGTACACAAAAAGAACGCATGTAAGTAACAAAAACACAAAAGAAAAACATGAGTACTTGACAATGAACTCTACTGGAATAAATAAAATATATGTAGGTGACAATGAATACGAAATTGACTAGTTACATTTAAAAATGCTCAAAAGGATTAGTTGGGTTAGATTGCGCAACACGTTAACTTAATTACAAACATTAAACTTGACTGCAGATACATTAATGTGGCTCAAGGCAAACGAAACTCAAGTTTTTGACAACAAAAAGATACTCTTGTCCCATGGGCCTATTGTGTCCCGTTTTCATGAAACGTGGGTTTTAAATAATTATGTTTTGTGGTATATCCGTGAGCGAAATACAATAATAATTGGTAGGCCATGGAAAATATATGTAGATTTTATTTCGTTTAATTTGACATTTGGTGATAAAAGTGTTGTATTGCTGCATTTTTACCTCATTATTATTTACTATTACATTATTATAGCTTGTTTAGTTTAAAATGGCACAACAGACAAACAGAGACCTTGCAGATATGCACTTCGTGTATGGCTTTTGTAATAGCAATTCCCAAGCTGCTAAACGGGAGTACCAGAGGCGATTTCCGAACAGATTAGTTTTCGCCGATATCCACAGAAACTTGTCCGATCATGGAAATTTTCAACGTGTTCGAGGACAGGGAAGACCTCTACTAGCAGTACATAATTTGGAAAATAAGCATTAGAACCGTATCCAGAAATACGAACGTACCCCATTCAACAGTAATAACATGGAGATTAGGTACCTAATTAGCAGTTTTATTTTAACAACTTCTTTTATTTTAGATTGGGCTGATGTTGAGAATGCAAGGTGCTCATAAATACCATTATCAAAGAGTCCAGGAAACCATACCTGCTGACTTTTTTCCTCGAATGCGATTCAGACAGTGGATACTTAACAATGAAAATGAGTTGCCCAACATACTGTGAACGAACGAAGATACGTTTACCTACAATAAACGGCTCATTTAACCTCCATAATATGCACCACTGGGCTGACGAAAACCCACGAGTGGTGCTTCGTTTCAATTTTCAGCATATGTTTTCCGTGAATATGTGGGCAGGGATAGTTGGCGATAGACTAATAGGTTCCGTGGAAATGCCCAATAGGTTGTATGCTGTTCAATATTTAAATTTTCTTCAAAATATGCTTGGAGAGCATTTAGAAGAGATAAACCTAATTGTTCGAAGAAATATTATTTATCAACATGATGGAGCGCCAGCACATTACGGGGAAATGTCTGGTTAGACCAAAATTTCCGAGAAAGGTGGATTAGGCGAGGTGGTCCCATAGTCTGGCCGCCACGTTCGCCAGACCTTACTGTTATGGATTTTTATTTATGGGGAGCTATGAATAGTATAATTCACACAGCCGATGAAATAGAAACGAGGGAGAATTTATTACAAAGGATAAATAATGCGGCCAATCAAATCAGAGAAAACAGAGTCAAAATTTGAAGAGCTTCTGTTAGAACTATTTGTCAAGCTTAGCTATTTCCTCAGATTTTAGCATCGTTTCCGAATCATGTAGTAAAAATTCGCAATTTAGTAATGTATTCAATATCTATTTCCCATACGAAAGTTGTTTCCAATTCATTTAAGCCCAAATCTTTAGCTTGGCAATGTTATTAAAACTTGACCCGTTGCAAGCAGTACAGTTTCTTTGTTCGCAAATTCTCAGTAAGCCGCTTGACAAAGGTCCTTTGTTCGGCCGTTGAATTCTGCATGAATGATGTCATCTTGCCATTGTCACGTATTAAGTGGTTCTTGACGCCGAACAGGCGATTGTAATTTTACGTGTGAACCCCCTGGTTAAGTAAAGTTGTTTCATCATTTCGATCCGTCATATTCTTAAACCTAACGAGTGGAACAAGGACGGAGCGTAGTCACGCGCTTGCGTCAACGGCAGTTGAATTTCGAATCTGTGACTTAAGCGTCACTTCCTACCGGTCCTTGAACTAGAACAAACGTATTCGCTTTTTAACCCCCCGGTCGCAAATCGACGCGGACCGGGGGGACTCTTGTAATTCCGCTTCAAGTAATGTGTTCGGTGAATTGTGTCTTTTGAGGACCTGTTGAACTTACCGGAGTGCCTTTTTAAGTAATGGAACTGTTTCATTACGTGAGAAATCCTGGGCGTTCTTCGTGCTGTGAACATTAACCGTTTGGGGTGCAGTTGAAGCAAGTTAAGTTAGTGTGGTCGAGAGTTCTTTTCGTGGGGTTGCGAGACTCCAAAATTATCGCTGTCGCGGATTTTAACGAACTCTTCATAGAACCAACGCTAATTTAAGTATGACGTCGTGTTGTTTAAATCTCGCACTTTGCCCTGTGGCTCCTGTATTGGAAGTGCCGTTACGTCCCCTATTCACCCTTCTGGGGATTCTAATTCATCTGATCAACCCCTTATCGCGTACACCATCGAGGTTGTGTTCTGCACCACGTCCACCCTTGTGATTTCGCCGTCGTTCCATTTGTTCAGGCACCTTGAGGCAGTTTGTTTGGAAAGGCTACTACACATACAGTGCCGCACGTAATTATGCAGCCAGCTGACCTTCTTCAGGTAACAAGTTTTACTGTATATAACAAAAAGTGATCGCTACGTCGTCGAGTGTTGAACAATTCAGCGCATTTATTGTTGTAACCATGTATTTGCTGTTTTCTAAATTTACCGAATTGTAACTCGTGGCAATGGTTATAAAAAGTTTTCTTAATATTTCCGGTTTTAGAATTTGCTATTAAAATTTTGCAGGCTAATTTTGGGACACCCTGTATATATATTGCTACGAACAAAGTTGTTTTGAAACCTAACTGTATCTTTTTATTCTTTAAAAAGTTTATCACCATAAAACCTACCTTGTTGTATATATTTTCTTGTATATAATTGTTCACTCGCCTAGCTTAATGTTTCTCTTAATCTGCAGGGTAACTCGGCTGCTCCATCGAAAAACACAGTATCCAACATTTTCTGTGAAATTGAGCTGAATGTTCATATGTAGATACTGTGTTGTCCCGCATCTTTCTAGCTAATCAGATTTGAGCTATCTATACTGGTTACCTATTTACAGTTACCCATAAACACAGTATCTACATGCATTTCTTCTGTTCTCCAATTTAAAACACAGCAAGTAATTATAATGTTCGAAAGAACCAAAGAAAACACAGTATCTGGTAGTTACTGTTTTTTAGAAAAAAAACCGAGCAAATTTTTTTTTGTCAAAATTCTGTGTATAACACAGTATCTACGAGATACTGTGATTTGTTGCAGGCATGCTCATTCAACGTACCTAGATAACCTTAATTTGTGAGTGTTTGTTATTAGTGTACAAGGCGTTAAATCATAAATTTTGGTTATTTTTATTGTTTTTGTATTTGTTTAAGTTGTGCAGCATATCTTTTTGATAAAAAAAGCGTATAGCTATCGTAAAAAAATAATAAAACTGTTCTTGTAGATACTGTGTAGAAAATTAATTTAATCCTCACTTCCGCCCACCCATTGGATTTCAAAACACAGTAACTACATTTTACCATGAAACTTTAGGGTTGCAAGATTTTTGGCCAGACAGTAAAAATTATACTTTAATACAGACTGCAAATATACGGGATTTAACTTTGGGAATGCATGCAGAGTGTGGGGCCATCGATCTAAAGTGTTTCCTTGTTTCCCACAATTTTACTCATTATCACATACTGTGTTATTCGATGGAGCAGCCGAACTGTTGCATTATATTTGACAAGACACTGCAGTCTATTACAATGTACTATGCAAGACAAAAAAACTGGTACAAGTCTTGATAGAGATTTTAGCATAATTTGATTAGCTAAAACGAGGTTTTGAACAATTACGTTTATTATATCCATAGCAACGTCTAAACAATTTGATGGTTAAGTTAGAAATACCTAGCAACTGTACATATTAAAGCAGTCACATTCACAACAGACCATACTTACTGTACCAGTTCTTTTTGTCTTAGTACTTTTAAAAATTAAATAGTTATTTGAGCAGATAATATTTAGATTTTATTAATGTAATCAGTTGTAACCTTTAAATGACAATATTATCAGTTTTGTTATTTAATGTATACCGGGTGACAATGAGACTAGGGCCATGTTTATATCTTCTTTATTTATGAATCGATTTCCATAAAATTTTATACCAAGATACTAGACATAAATTCTGATTGGCTGATAGATATAGTCAAAATGTCTGACTTCCGGTTTTACCGGAAATGATACTAACTTTGATTTTTTAAATAGAACACCCTGTATATTATATGTTTTTCTGAATCTACGAGTCAAAAAATTACATATAATAGTCTTGTCAAATTTCAATTTTTTTAAACAAAAAGATTATTTTTTTAATTTTTATTTTTTACCATAGGTCTTGACTTGGAAAAATCTATTCGGATTGACTCTAGCAACTCTTAATAATAGCTATTTTATCAATAAGGTCAATAACAAACCTTTAATAAAAGACTATAATTTACTAAACTCGTTTTTTAAGAAAAAGTCACTTTTTACTTCCTTTTACTATAAAGGAAGTATTGGATTCACCCCAAAAATTCGAAATTGAGTTTTCAACGGATCTTCACGTTTTAGAGTCCCCTGATCCCAAAAAACATATTTTTTTTCATTGGTCTGTCTGTGTGTGTGTCTGTGAACAGAATATCTCAAAAACGAAAAGAGGTATGGCATTGAAACTTCATATATAAGTTTTGTGTACTATGTAGATCAGACAGCAAGCTTTTGAAGAAAATCGCATAACCGGAAGTAGGTGTTTACTCTTGTGATTTTTCAGTTTTTTTCAATTTTTTCAAAAACGGCTCTAACGATTTTTTTAAACTTTACATTTTTATTACATTTTTAATGTGTATTGATGTGAGATAGGTGATTTTCTAGTTGAATACTTCTAAAGTGGGTTTCTTTTGTTTTTTTTCTATTTTTTTTTATTAACTCCTATTTTAAATAAAACACCCGGTATATTATTACATTTTCGAATTCACCTTAAAATTCTAGAGAAAATTTGTCTCTTCAACTAACGCTCTATTTTGTACCGTTTTTGTAGAATTTGTAATTTTTGAAAATTTTTGAAAAATTTTTGAAAATTTTTGAAAATTTTTTAAAAATTAAAAATGAAATTTTTGACTAATTATAAGAGCACTGTAAAAGGAAGTTGTGTGAGTGTATCACACCAGATTTTTTTAAATGGCACCTACCAAGGGCCATCATGCCATTAAACAGCAAATTTAATTACCAATCTAACTATATGCATCATGCACTACTTTATATTTATCTGAAACTGAAAATTAATTAATCAATTATTTTTTTAAATATTTTTATGTAATAACTAATAATACCCAAGCAAATTTGGCAACACTGTTGTATGTAATTTGGCTCGAAGATTCCGAAAAACATGAAACATATAGAGTGATAGAGTGAAGAAAATAATTAATTCATTAATTTTCAGTTTCACATACAGATAAAGTAGTGCATAATGCATATCGTTAGATTGGTCATTACATTTTCTATCTAATGGCAAGATGGCCCTTAGTAGGTACCATTTAAAAAAAGTGACTTTTTCTTAAAAAACAAGTTGAGTAAACTATAGTCTTTTATTAAAGGTTTGTTATTGACCTTATTGATAATATAGCTATTATTACGAGTTGCTACAGTCAATTAGAATAGATTTTTCCAAGTCAAGGCCTTCTATGGTAAAAAATAAAAACTAAAAAAAAATTTTTTTGTTTAAAAATTAAAATTTGGTATGACTTATATGTAGTTTGACTCGTAGATTCAGAAAAACACAAAATATACAGGGTGTTCCATTTAAAAAATCAAAGTTGGTATCATTTCTAATACCGGAAGTCAGCCATTTTGACTATATCTATCGGCCAATCAGAAATTATGTCTAGTATCTTGGTATAAAATTTTATCTAAATTGATTCAAAAAAACTCACAATCTCGCACTGGTATACCAGTCTGCCCCACGGACTCTGGGGGGGGGGGGGGGGGGGCAAAAATTCGAACAAAATCAAACCCAAACCACAGAATAATAATAACCAGAAGGATATCTTCCACACAACCGCATTGATGTCGACGCCGACAACGGGTGACCTCGAACCTTTGTATTCCATGGGCTCTCCCCAAAGCCGCTACCTACACTGGCCGTTTCAGGGTAGAAACGTCTCAAGGCTATGAGGGGCCGGCAGTCAGGTAATACGAGATATCCTTCTGGTTATTATTATTCTGTGCCCAAACTAGACACAAACAGAAAACACAAAAAGACCATCCTGATCGCGATATACAATATCCGCACAATGAGACTAGAAGAACACCTAGTAAGTCTAGAAAATGAGCTCCAAAACCTAAAATGGCACATAATCGGAATATGTGAGACAAGGCTAAGAGGAGAATCTACCACAGTTCTAAAATCTGGGCACTTGTTATGCCAACGAAATAAAGATGATGACTCTCACTTTGGGGGAATAGCCATCATGATTCACAATAAGATAAAGCACCTCGTGAGTAAAGTAACAGCCGTTTCGGACCGAGTAATGTACATTATGCTGAAATTTAACAAAAAACTGAGCATACAAGTAGTTCAAGGGTATGCTCCAACAGGCCAATCAACAGATGAAGATGTTCAACAATTCTATGAAGACCTCTCAATGGCTGTAAATTCAGAAAAAACCAAGTTTAAAGTCGTAATGGGCGACTTTAACGCTAAAATTGGACCTAGAGCGATAGCAGACCCAGTGAACATCGGTACATTCGGACTAGGAAGCCGAAATCCAAGGGACAGTTAATGCTTGAGTTTTTATGCAGGGAGAACCTTTACTGCATGAACACCTTTTTAAAAAACCGCCACAAAGGAAGTGGACCTGGAAAAGCCCGATGGTAATGTGAAAAACGAGATTGACTATATCTCTACTTCCGTAAGGAGTATGTGCGAAGATGTCACAGTTGTAAACCGCTTCAGTACGGGCAGTGACCATAGACTTGTTAGAGCAAGAATAAGCATAAACACTTACCTAGAAAGGAAAAAACAAATCGAAAAGAAAATTACACCATCAATATTAGACCTGGAAAAGAAAGAACAAGAGTACAACAGGATAATCGAACGCAAGCTAGAGCCCATAGAAAAGCTAGACGAATTAGAACTAAACGAGTTATCGAACAAAATAGCAAGTAGCATCAATACTGCCGTGAAACAAGTCTGCTTTCAGATGCCCAAGAAAGATCAGAAGTTTAGCGCTGCAACATCCCGCCTTATAACAGTGTTAGGTCATTTTGGTATTTTAAATAGCCATCTAGGCTTTAGGGCAGCGTGCCCGTATGCTAAGCCCTTTTAGTTCTTTATTTGGCTCCATCGCCTAATTCCAGAATCACGATGTCGCACATATTTAGCTCCAAAAGCAGTATTTTTCGTCGGTTGGAGCTCCCCTCTGATGGCGTTTTTCCGAATTCCGAATCTCCTAGAAAGCACGCCGTTGAGGCGTGATGCTATTGGTGCCGGCATTAACTTGTTTCGTTTTATCGCCCCGCGATTGGCTGCCAAGGTTTAGTCACGTGGGGACGCGACAAGGTGACCTTTGCAACGCTTCCCTCTGGGCAGTTGTCCGCAGCCCGTTGCAAAGAACGCTCGTGTGGTGGTTGTGAGTCGGAGTTTTCGAATTGTCTTCGGCGTAGCGTGGGTGTTTGGAGCCCAGTTCCTGCTTCCGTAAGTAAGGGGTCGTGCCCCCTTCATCTCGACCTACGAGGATCTGTTCCGCAGAACGAAAGTGGCCCATTTTTCGTCGTCCCGTTGTACGCGTCCTGGACGCGTCTCACGTCGCCATTAAGGCGGTTGTGCACTCATCCCTATAGCCGTTGTAACATCGAAGGTACCTGCCACCTACGACTGCAGCCTGTCGCAACTCAACTGTACCAGGCTCCCTCGCCGCCTACGCATTAAGGTATGTGTCTTTAACCTGATTACCGCTGTGAACGCGAGTGCTAATTTAATCTTCGCTGTCCGCTGCATAAGGAGTCGCGCCAGCATATTGGTGCATTCCTTCAGAATTGCAGACTGTCCATATCGCGAGTGCTAATTTAATCTTCGCTGTCCGCTGCATAAGGCGTCGCGCCAGCATATTGGTGCATTCCTTCAGAATTGCAGACTGTCCATATCGCGAGTGCTAATTTAATCTTCGCTGTCCGCTGCATAAGGCGTCGCGCCAGCATATTGGTGCATTCATTCAGACTTGCAGACTGTCCATGTCGCGAGTGCTAATTTAATCTTCGCTGTCCGCTGCATAAGGCGTCGCGCCAGCATATTTGTACTCATTACTACTCATTACTGCTCATTACCGCTCATTACTGTTCATTACTGTTCACTACTGTTCAACATCTGTCGCTAAGTTTAGAGCGCGCGTGCCAGCTGGTGCCCTTAATTATAGTCTAAGTATAGATATAGGGCGACGCACTCTGCCGCCCATTGTAACCCGAAGTTCAATACATGATTGGTTAGTTAAGGGAATTATTGTTTTGTTTCGACTTGTGCATGTTCTGTTACAGATAGACGCCCCCTTCATTGTACTGATTATTGTACGACGGAACGAGGGAGCTTTGAGCGTGCAGGTGGGTGAGACAGCTGCGTAGTCGCGGTCGGATTGACACCTAATTACAATCCTTGCATAAGGCAATCCCGAAATTGTTATTTGACCTTGCAACTCTTGAGTAATCCTATTGGCGGAGTATTTTGCATGCTTCGCTCCCGTCTAACCGTCCAGGCCCGGTTAGCCGGGTTAAGACAGGCTTGGTGGCGCCCTCATGATTTCGACATACCCTGTATATATTATGCCACCACACGCTTGCCCAGAACGTATCGTGTGACTCACGCCCGACTCCCTGAGCGTCCCAGCCGTGGCCCTTTTAGCCTATTTCGAACCGATTTCAGGGCAAGTGTGCCAGTTTTTCAGGACTGATTCCGTGGTGCGATGCTCACCTTGGGTGGGTGTCGTAAAGTTCTTTTAATACCGTAACAACAGAACGAAGGGAGACAGATAGAGATTCACCCGATTATGAGCAGCTTAACAAGAAAGTGAAAAAAGAAATCCGAAAAGACTTGAGAAGATATAATACTCGTATGATTGAAGAACTAATAGAAAGGAACACGAATATGAAAGTATTAAGATCCAAAAGAAGTAGAGGGAAGCTGATTATCAAGAAATTAAAAAATGACGAAGGAGTAATTGTAACAGACAGAAAAGAAATTGTAAATACCGTTCAAAGCTTCTACCGTAAATTATATAACCAACAGGCACAAATGACGGATGAGTTACGAGAGACCCAGCATGCTAGGGGTACAATTACGAACATTGGATCTGAAGATCTACCAGAGATAGACACAGCAGAGTTAAGAACAGCGATAAAACAAATGAAGACATGTAAAGCTCCACGAGAAGATCGTATTTCTAGCGAAATGCTCAAAGTGGGAGGAAGAACCCTTGAAAAGGCAATGTTTAAGCTGATGAATAGGTGTGTTGTCGACGGACACATACCCAAATCATGGCAAAATGCTGAAGTAATTTTGATATATAAGAAAGGTGACACCACAAATCTGGAAAACTACCGGCCTATCAGCTTATTATCGATCTGCTATAAACTCCTTACAAAGATACTGACCAACCGACTCACCACTAAGTTCGACTTCTATCAACCAATCGAGCAAGCAGGTTTTAGAAGAGGTTTTAGTACAACTGACCACATTCAAGTAGTTAAAACACTAATCGAAAAATGTGCGGAATACAACATCCCACTCCACATCGCTTTTATCGATTATCATAAGGCGTTCGACTCTGTGGAAAGATGGGCAGTACTAGAAGAAATGGCAAGGGCACGGATTGACTCAAGATACATCACGCTTATCAAGCACATCTACGAAAACGCCTCGCTTAAAGTAAAAATTAATGAAGATCTTGAGACCCATGAAATCCCAGTAGAAAGAGGAGTGATACAAGGGGATACGATCTCTCCCAAATTGTTTACCCTCGCCCTCGAGGACGTATTCAAGATGCTACCCTGGCAGGATAAAGGTATCAACATCGACGGGACAAGACTAAATAATCTGCGATTCGCGGACGATATAGTTTTGATCAGTAACAGCGCACAAGAACTAAGAGACATGATAAAACAATTAGACGAAGCCTCTCAAACTATAGGCTTGACAATGAATGTATGAAAAACAAAAATTATGAGTTCTGAAAATATAAATGTCACTCTGAGAAACCAGACCCTCGAAAATGTCCAAGAGTACAATTACCTAGGACATAATATCAAAAGGGGTAAAAATAACCAAACTTTTAATATACTAAAATATTACGTTATCAATTTTTTATTCGATGTTTTGCCTTCGAGCAACCATCAACTTCATTTTTTTAAATACGATCCTGATATTCTGATGTCAAATTTTAGAAGCCCTTTCTATTCTAAATACATAAACGTACCACATATTATGGTTTCATTACATTTCTAACCTTTTTTGACTATGGTCAAGATGTTTTTCAATACGGACCCTTGTCGTAGAGCATTCCATACGTTGCTTCACCTTTGTAATTTTAATTATTTTTATAAGTAAGAAGAATAATCAATAATTTCATAAATAATTACTAGTACTGAAAATTATTTGTATTCCAAGACCATGCATGATTATTAAGGATTTAAAATATCCAATGTAGCTCATTTCCTCATTTTAAATTACAAAAGCTGGAACAACATATGAAACCCTCTAGGATACAGTTCCGTGTCCAAAAATTTATTGATGGTGGTAAAAAGAAACTCGAAACATAATTAAACTGTGTGGTACAAAGTCGAATTTAAAAAAAATAAATTGACGATAGTTGCTCAGAGACGAAACGTCGGATAAGAAAATTGATGATGTGATCTTTAAGTCAATTAAAAGTTGCTATAGACAAGGTTTGCACAGATTTACTTTAACTTTAATATTGAATCCAGAAAAAAAATAATTAAAAATCCGATATAGATTTTTTAAGATAACTCAAAAACGAAAAATCATATCAAGAGTTTCTAGGCGTCATTTTGTAAGTTCTTTAATTATGCAACTTACTTGCTTACAGACTGTATACATAAATAAACATAAAAATTGTTAAAAGGCTTTAATCAAAACTTCCCTCGCAAGTGGATGTTGTGACACTAAACAATTTTAAAAATCAAGGGAAAATAGGGGTAACAATATATTCCCGCAATAATACTGAAACAATAAAGAGAAACAATTGGGAATGCAAATTAAATCAATTTCAAATAAAAACAATACCGGCGATGGGATTCGAACTACAGCGCCTGTGAATGCAAATTTAAATCCGGCCGTCTCATCCACGGGCCCATCGAGGACTTCACCCGGCTTTGCGATGCGCGGCTGTATTTAACAGAACGGACTTATTGTTGAACCTTTTTGAATCTTTTACAGCATTAACCTATATCTGTTGGATCCTATTTTCATCAAGTGTAAAGCCTGACCTATGTGCAAATTATTACTTTTATCTATTTCTCAGTTAACGCAAAATAAACAATTTTTTTGAAGTGTTTACCCTGTATATGTTTGTCCAAAATTGTCTCGGTTTCATGCCAGGTACACATATAATCTGCATGCAAAACATCGCGTCTTCCTCCAACAAATAGTTTTTGAGTTATACCACCACCAGACGGACAAACAACGGAATTAAGACTAGGAAAAAGGGAATAGGGACTCTGAAACGTCAAGATATGAAGAAATCTCGGATGGTGATTTTTTCGCGATTACAATACTTCCTTCGTCTTTTAGATGAGGGAAGTAAAAAATTATATTAGTTCTATTCTTAACGTTAATAAGAAAAAGCTAATCTATTGGTATTATCTCAGTAGCAGGTCCTGATAATTATATTATAATTATATTCATTTGGCTCTTAATTTTTAACAATTACTAAGCAAAAAATAATAATTAATGACTTACCTACATTCCAGCGATGTTTTAATTCAAATATAGCAATGAATTTTAATTTTAATAATCCAAGAAAAAACATGATATGGACAGAACAAAAATTATTCAAACACAACACAAAACACCATAATTTATTTAATAATGGAAAACATAGAACATTCATCACTTCCACAAATCCATTTGTTTTTCTTGTAAATGTACACAGAAAAATGTAAAATTGCGAATTCCTACTATTTTGCAGGTTGAAATTTAAACCAAGTTTTTGTATTTTAACCTTTTCAGCGGACAGTAGGCTTGTAAATTAAATGTTGAGAATACTTACTTAAGCGAGTTATACGATACCTAACCCCTGGAAAGTATCAAATCTGTAAAGCCCCGACTTCGCTTCTCATTGTTCTGTCTTAATTCTCGAATTGCATTACATTTCGGGACTATGTTTGTAAATAAGCTCGCCAGTTTACTATGTTCTCAGCTATATCGCAGTTAGCCTTCTCATCACATTGAAACTGTTTACCTCAATTCTTTTGCTTCAGCGTTTTTGCTCATAATTGCCATATAAGCTTGGGCCTTATTTCGGACTGCTCTCATCAGTTGTCAGCCACTCGGTGTGTTGACACATAACTCATGTTATGTTTACATACTTCGTGGATTTAGTTTTTAAGTGGTATCGAATGGCTACCTCCGGATCTCATTACTTAAACCTTGTTATATTATAACGGTACGATAGATGATAACATATATTTTCAATGGTAGAATAGTTATATTTTTCTAATAATAGATAGACTGTTGGCGGAGAAGTTCGAGCTCCTGAGCCCCTAAGGAGCAGCCGCCACTGTATTGTCTATATCTTAAATAAAAAATACCTTACACTGATAAAACTTGACATGCAATGCTAAAAAAATTTACTAAACCTGTACAGCAGTGAATGAAAGAATACAATACAGTAAATTACTGGGTGTTGGTTATACTTCAAGCTTCAGTAAAAATTAAGAGTTAATTGTTAATTTTGAATATATTACTTTCTCTTATATTGAAAACTTGGATATACATTTCCCCAAAACATCTGTAATTTTATATTTAAATTTTTCAGTGTGGCGAAAACAGCATAAAAGAATGTAAACTAAAAATTTATTATCGTTATTGATTTATTATTAAAATAGGTAGAAAATTAGGATAAACGTGTTACAGAATGTATAAAGTAGTAGTTTTTAGTTATTTTTAATAGAAAAAAGCTTAAATACATTCAAAACAATAAATACTAGAATACTGGGAATTTTTAATGGCCACTGTCTGCTAATCCACGACGCTAATAAAAAATTTGTTACAGTATCAAACTGATTTGACGACATTCACGAATGAGCGAGTGCCGAATACTAAGTCTGTCCGGGAAACGCCCACACTTACCCTGGAAATCACTACAAAACAGGCTAAAGGCCACGGCGCGAATACGCTCAGGGAGATGGGCGTGGTCCTAAAAACGGGACACCACAAAGCAAGCGAGTAGATATGTATAGGGTGTTTCAAAATAAATGGGCGCCACAAGATCCAATAGGGAAAACCCACGTTTAACCAAACCTTCAAAGTCAAACGGGTCCAAAAATACTCAAATACTAACTCTGGAGACAGCAGCGCAGCAACAAGCGCCCCAACCTACCTTCAACGATTATTTACCAGGTTCGGGCCTCACCTTACGTCGATCTTGACACAGAGCCTAAGTCACCCTGTAAAAAAACATGCACAAGAACAAGAAAATATCATAAGTCATTTATAGTTAACATATCTATTAGGGCATATTACATAGCCGAAACTTTGCAGCTGTGCCGACGTGGTCGGCATGTACAACAATCTAGCAAGTTATAAAGGGGTAAATGCAGAAAGGAATGAAACCCAGCTGGGAGACGCCTTAACAAATAACTATTACGCACAACCAAAGCTGATAAAGCCTACAAGCGTGGACTCGTACAACAAAGATTAACGACAGGCGGACAAGAAGTCAAATTCAATTATATTTAAATGTCAGCTGGCGACAAAACAAGTTTATTACGCAAATGCTAAATTTGTACCTGAATGTACCAGGCTTGAATGAATCAACTTAAGTTTTAATTACACTGCAAAACCAGCTTGTAACAAAAAAGTTTATTACACAAATGTTGATTTTGTACGTGAATGTACCAGGCTTGAATGAAGCGTCGGACGCAAATATGCGAGTTTTAATGGCAATTCAAAGCCAGCTTGCGGCAAACAAGTTTATTATACAAATGTTAGATACAACACAGCGCACGCTACCTACCTTATTTAGTGGGTCACCCTCAAAACGTGGCGTCGCTTGTTGTCGACGGGCGTCGATTGTCGCTTTACTGCTGTTGAAATGATGTAGGTGGAAGTAGCGGCGTCCAAGAGATCCCCTGCCTTACTCGCGGGACGAGATTGTGCTCTGCCCCCTGGCAATTGCAAACATCGGCGTGGCCGGTAACTAGCTCACTCGGGAGAATCCCGCCCAAAACGACGGATTAATCAGGCTAGCAAGCCTCCGTAATTAACGAGTAGCTTAAGCCAACAAAAGGGACACCAGCAGCACCCCGAAACACAACAGCCCACTCTCACTCCTTGTCAAGAACCGACTCCTCGAGAAGCACAAAGAAGCTGTAACAGCACGAAAATATCGGGTGCCGTGCCCGAAGGCACCGGCGGCCGTCGGAGCCAAGACGCTAGCAGCGTCGCCCTTATGAACACCGGCCCGAGACTGACTAACTCGCAACCGACGCTAAACTTTCCAGACAGACGCGCTCTAACGCGCCAAAAGTTACCAATCACAGCGCAACAAGCCTGGCCTGACGATGACGAAGCAAGCCGCGCGCGAAAGAGAACGATTGAACTTTAAATTATTCGAGACCGATATCTCGCTTGCTCCAACTGGCTAAGTTTTTAAAATCGATGTAAACAAGCTGTAGCTGTCGAGTAAACGGCTAGAGCCTAGCGCGGAGCGGAGTTGCGCGCGTTGCAACTTTAGTATTATACGAGTCCATAAAATCTTGCACAAATTCATTTAAAATTCAGATATTTCATTATCGGAAAAACGATCGAACATGTCAATTAGTATTTTTAGTTGCGCATTTTTTAAAGTAAAAAGTTAGTATACAGGGTGCCCCAGGTAAGATATATGACGTCATGTAGTTTTTTTAAATGGAACACCCTCTATATTCTACCATTTTCGAATTCTACGTTGAAAACTGAACACTTTTTATATAACCAACTATATCTCTAAATTCAGCGGTTTTCGAAATATTGACGTTTGAAAACATTGATAATTGTTTTTTCTGACTTCCGGTCAAAAAATTGACATTTATGGTTGAACAGAAAAATAGCATCAAGTGATAGCTCATAGAAAATTGAGATACGAAAGTGCAAGCCGTTTCGCTTTAATTGAAACTGTGGTTTTTACAGCTGCGTAAATGTTCCAAATCTTCAATGTTCAAACGTCAATATTTCGAAAACCGCTGAATTTTGAGATACAGTTGGTTGTTCGTAATACAAAAAGTGATCAGTTTTCAACGTAGAATTCGAATATGGTACAATATAGATGATGTTCCATTTAAAAAAAACCTACATGACGTCATATCTCTTATCTGGGACACCCTGTATACTAACTTTTTACTTTAAAAAATGCGCAACTAAAAATATTAATTGCCATGTTCGAGCGTTTTCCGATAATGAAATATCTGAATTTTAAATAAATTTGTGCAAGACTTTATGGATTCATTGTAGATGTAAATAGCGGAAATGTTATGTGGGTGAAATCTGACTAAACGGGACCTATATACAGGAGAAATCGTAAACTTTGTACTGAAACTGTTTGAAATGGTTACGTAGCCATAGGAATTACAAGAAAATAAAATGGCCTGACAAATTCAAATTCTTTAAAACACTAATTTAGAGCTTTACAGAAATTTTTTAAGACAGATATTACCGTCAAAAATAAGAAATTTAAGAGGAACATGAAGAAATTGAGGTGTGCCAGAAGATAAACAAATTTCTCGTTATGCATTCATATTACAAAAAAGTGCTATAATGAAAAGTTACTAAGAATGTAAAATTACAGCTCACTGCAAAATTTCAGAAATATTAGTGTACTTTTATTAAATCGTTCCTGCTCGAATGTAATTCTTTCTGATAGACAAGTTCAAATCTATTAGATCAAAAACGTGTCCTATGTCTATAGAAAGTTTCTCAAATCCTGTACTTTTCTTGTTGTTGATTATTACCAGTTATGTTTTTATTCTGACTTTCATGCACCTACCCTACTCTCCTCTAGATTGTACAATACTTCTTAGATTGCAGCATCACGAGCATACATCAATGCTTTTTAAATGGAGAACAGCTACGCAGCGTTGGCGCTACACATTTACCTATATTTGTCCTAGAGAAAGATCAAGGGGTTCCCAAACGTCATTATTATATTGAAACAAAAAAAAATGTATTTGTATGCAACTAAAATGGAATGGCTCTTCCCGTTTTATTCACAGTAAATGACATATTATTGGATAAATATTGTTAAATGTGTGATTTTTTTAAAATTGCATTTTTATTTTGTTGATTTCTACGGTTTCGGAAAATGGAAAATTGTAAACAATAGTATGTACAGATGCAGTATTTTTTTCTCTACAAAAAACTTATTTACACTTTAATTTAAAAAAAATAGGAGAGTAAATAATCAAACATTAAAAATTTACCATTGAAATCCCTATGCTGTGTCGCGCAAGTCACCACCCGTATGTAAGGTCACTAAATCACGTTAGCTACGCTAACACAGGTAGGGAAACTCGGCGTTATTTATGTCAAACCAAACTCGTTTTTGTCAGTGGCGTACCCAATCAGTCTATAGGTAATAACAGAAATAAATTGAAGTTTGTGTACCTAACGTGAACGCAATAAATAAATATTACATAAAGAATTATTTGTAAACGTTTTCCACCTTAAAAAATTAATTATCACAAATATAAAGCTTTAGCGAATATTTTGTACCGCTCGCTGCATTCCAGTACTTCGGTACCTCACATACAAGTAAATGATGCATGTCGTCTAGTGGTCTATTTATTTCTTTCAACCACTTCCGCCGTTTTATGCTATTTCTTGGTCTTTAATTTGCAATAAGTTATTCATTAAAAAGTATTGCTAAATATTGCAGTTTAAATTACCTTCAGGGACTTGAAACAGCGTATACCCTTTTATGCTGTTGTTCAGGCAACCTTTAACGCAGCAAATGAAAACCATAATGCTATTAAATATAAATACGTTTTGACAAAATTCGTCGGGAGAACTAGGGAATCCGAGATTACAAGCACCTCTTCAGGTCATAATTAAGGTAAATGATCTGTAAATTCTGTAATCGTGAAAAATTACCTTTGACATTTCTCCAGATCTTCAAGTTTCAGGGTCAGTAGACGAAACACATTTTAAATTGCGGTTAAAAACGATCATCTGCCTAACTTACAACCTAGAGAAAGGATTGTAGCATCGCATTCGAAGGATATATTAATAATAAGAAAAAATATTTATGCCCTTACTAGTAGCGCCTATGGTAAATTTGACATTGACAAACTCGTTTTTTGAACCTGTCAAATGGTGTTTCCCTACCTGTGTTAGCGTAGCTAACGTGATTTAGTGACCTTACCCGTATGTACATAACATCATGATTCCCACATTTCATTTTGTAAATCCCAGATTTATTCAGTTTTTTAGTTTTTGTTATTTGCTATTCAAAAATAGATCAATATTTTAAAAACCACAGCTGTAAAAAATGGTGATGTTAATGAGACAATAAATTAGAATTAGTGGGATAGATTGGCAAAGTCCCCGTCAAGTACCATGACAGATTAATAATATAGTCTTGCAATACTTTGTTATTAATCTAACATATAGCAAATTCTTCAACTATTTAGTTAACCTGTTAGGTCTTGTTTTGTCACTGCAAAGTCTGCTTTGCTGCCACACTTTTCTAGTTCTTTTTATTCAGTGATTTTGATAACTGTACCATTATCTTCCTTTGGTGGAGTTGTCCATCGAGCAGAGTTTTGAATTGTCTTCAGTCGTATATTCGATATCTGCTTCCGATGTCAGTGGTAGTTATATGTTATAACTAGCTGGAAGAAGTTTCCATTATACAGATACAGAGTCTTCCCTGTCTTAATGATAGTTGTATTTTACTGTTGCTATAATAAGGGAATGGTATAATGATAATTCCAGTACGGATTTTACATCAGTATAATATGTGGCAAACCTCTTAGTTATAAAAAAATCCAGTCAGGTATCTTATTAAATCTGATTGCTCAATAAGTAGCCTCACCAATATTTAACTGGGTGCAGTTACTAGCAATCAATGAGAAGAGGTTTCGAGACTGTGAATAGACAGATTCTCATTGACAAACTTGGCAAATATGAAATCAAAGGGTCAGCTCTTATTTGACAAAAAGACGACAATTGTTAATTTTAATAATGTCTCAGAGTAAGCTTTAATTGATTATGGTGCACCCCAGGGCAATATACTGAGTCCACTTCTGTTCTTTATTTATATAAATGATGTATATTTGTCAATTAAGAAATATAAAATAGTTTAATTTCCTGACGATGCATAAATTTATATTTTCGGTGATAATGCTAGGAAGTGTTTTTCATTTATGAATTTTCATTTATCATCATGGCTATAATTTAATAAGTTAAAATTAAACATTAAAAAATTAAGTGATGTTTGTTGCGTTAAAAACTAATATTTAAAGAACTAAAATAAGATTTACACATTGTGGGCGTGACGTATCCTTAGAAACTAATAGGCAAACACTCCAATACTTATAGAAACTACAAGACCATATATTGCACATTAAAATAAATTCACTGTATAAAGTAGGTAAGTCTTGTTTTAGCGATTTATGTTGAAAACTAGTTTTAGTCTTCTACATGCACATTGCTGTATCTTCAAATAACATTATTACAGGCAGACCTCGCCGTTCGCGGGTGTTACGTTCCAGAAGAATGCCACGCAAAACCCCGATGTGCAAGTAAACACATAAATGATAAAAACGGGGTTAGGTTCCATTAACTAGATTTATTTATACTATGCAACCTCAAAAAACCAAAACTTTTCTGTGTTTTTTGTCTGGAAAATCTGAAGCAGAAACTTTATGCTTTGCCGACATGGTTTTCCATGTTTTAAAAATGAAACTCGATTGAATTTTCGGCAGAAACGCTCGAGAAGACAGTAAAGCTTGAACTAAAATTCCATACGTAACATAAGTCTGCCACTTGAATCTAGAGCTCAAATGTCCATTTGTTTAATCAAGTTATAATTTTACAATTTATTTCAGGTCCCAGTTGGTAATAAGAGATTCAAAGGAATAGGCTCGATAAGTGTTCGTGATAAATAATATTGTTTAGGTGTTCATGACATAAACCGCATACATCTGCTTTATTTACTTATGGCCGATCTTATAAAGGTCACTAATCTGACGTTAACTTTAAATCGGTGTTAAGATAAACAAAAGCTCATCAAGACGTTGGCACTTATGACATATTATTCATTAGTAAACACATTTTTATGCGCTTTTGTTTATTTTAACAGCGAATTAAAGTTAACGTCAGATTAGGGGCCTTTATAAGACCGGCCGTTAGTGTGTGAAAGTTGAAACAGTTGGCAAGTCCATCCGCAAACGACAAAGCAATCCGCGAACGGCAAAGAAAAGGGAGCACAAAGGTGCCCCGCTTAAAGTCAAATCAGCAAACCGCAAAGCCGCGAATGGCGAGGTCTGCCTGTACCTATATTTAGAAAAATGTATGCGAGTTCAATTTTAGACGTGGGCTAACCAAGTAATGTGGATTAGATCTGAGTAAAATATTTTTAAATCGTTATCACACCACCATATATGCTGCTCTATCCGTGACCAATAATTTTACTTGGGTCTGATGTATTCTTGTTGGCCATAATCATCTTAAAACCCCAATACAAATCTTAACAACAAACGTGTTATTACTGTTAATCTATTATTTAAGGTTAGGATGCGTATTGTGCCCATTGTACCAACTGCAAACTGATAATTAATTGATAAATTAATCTAAATAAGAAAATAGAAAAAAATAAACAACCTATTTCAAGTGATATAACTTCCGAGTTTAGATAAAAAAAACTGGAAATAGGTATTATAGGTAATATCAAATTCTTATTAAATGGTAAGATTTTTCCTGAAAATGATTTATATACAGTTATTTATCCTATACCTACAATAGGCAAAATAGTAGATTATGCAATGAGGGAGAGAAATGTGTTATTTTGCTGAGGTACAATTTCTGACTCGAGGACGAAGCCTGAGTCAGAAATTGCACTGCAGCAAAATAAAATAGCATTCTCTCCGAGTTGCATATACTATTTTTTTTACGTTGCAGGAAGATTTAAAACGAAAACCCGTTTTTTTAAATGTCATTTATTGACATTTTAGTTAGAATTTTTTTAAATTAGTAGCCTATGGTAAATTTTAAAGTTGGTGACACTGTAAGTCGTTATGACAAGCGCTCACAATTATGTCAAACTTGAGGTTAGCAGGTGAGGTTTTGCGTCAGTTTTGATACCAACTGACGCAAAACCTAACCTGATAACCTCGAATTTGACATAATTGTTCTGTCACTCATAATGAAAACTCCCTAGGGAAATTTTTGTCTTATTTAGTCTCTAGGGACTAAATGTTTTACTTCTGTCACAATTTTTATGCTATAGAAACGACTTCTACTCCCGGTCGTGGAAAAAAATGTAATATTTAGTGTTAAAAATGGTAACATTACTATGCCGAACCCTGTAGAAGCATAATTACACTGATATTAGGTGTATTATGTAGGCCATAAACCTTTAAACTATTATAGCCATAAAACCACAGAATAACGGACTCAGAAGCCTTTGACGTTCCAGTAACCGATTTCAGCTATGGCGGCCATATTGAAAGCGAGTAGATCAAAAATAATATGTTGGCGGCACTGTACGTCTATGTCTAATTCGAGGTTAGCAGGTTAGGTTTTGCGTCATTTATGTCAAAACTGACACAAAATCTAACCTGATAACCTCGAATTTGACATAATTGTTATGTCAGTCATAATGAAAACTCCCTAGGGAAATTTTTGTCTTATTTAGTCTCTAGGGAGTAAATGTTTTACTTCTGTCACAATTTTGATGCTATAGAAACAGACTTCTACTCCCGGTCGTGGAAAAAAAATATTTTACCTAGGATCCGTCCTTAGTTATTAGCCTATAATCCACTTTTTGTTTTGTTAGCAATTCCAAAAAGGCTCTAGGGTCCGCTCTCTCAAACACTTGTGTAAAATCAACAAAATATAGAAATAGACGTTTCATATATTGTTTTAATATAAATATAGAATCGACTGTCGATCTATTCTTTCAGAATCCCTGCTGTTCATCTGTTTCTCGAATATTATTTTTGTTAATAATTTTACTATGCTACATAGAAGAGATATTAGAGATATTTCTCTATAATTGCAAGGTTCCTTCTTTGATTCTTTTTTAAATACAGGGATGGTGATACCTGGTTTCCATTGTTCATGTATTTCTCTTGTATGATTTTCTGGAATATTGTCAGTTCTTTTTCCAATGTGTCTCCTCCATATTGTAACGTTTATTTATTTATGACAGTTTGTTTGACAATCTTATTTATATCACAGTGACCAGAGTGAATTAATTTATTTCAATATTATCTTGGCAACCTAAGGGATTAGAGCAGGAGCGGATTGTTGCTCGAAATGGCTCGCATGACAATATTTTAGCATTTCATTACTTATTTGATCGATGCCTGAGGACTTCCTATTTTTTAGCTTGCTTATTGCTGTTCTAAAGTCTCCATGGGAAGTGACTATGGCTTCAGTGCCGATGTTCGTCTGATTATTCTGATCTCTGCCTATGTCAAAGTTTTTGTTTTTAGTGGCTTTTTCTAAATCTTTATAGACAGAGCGGCTATTGTAACTAGCTGAGGGATTTTTGATTTATTAGTCTTTTGTGTTGTGTCGTCCACGTTTAACACCATAGTAATGCCTGAAACGATAGGTTTTGAAGCAACTGCTCCTTTTTCTTGGAGATTCAACTTTTATTTTCATATTGCTAAGATATTGCCACTTGAGTATTTCCTTGTTATTGATACTTGACATATTGCATTATCTATTACTCCATATATATAAATTGGTGGTGTTACTGTCAGTTAGCACAGTATATCTATTTCTTTATACGCTGGCATAGGTGTCTGTTTCCATATCGTTACCACTGTTGTCCTCATCTGGCCGGAAATTATCGGTTATATGTGAATATTGAGTTACGTTTTAACTGACTGATGGTACGTGCTTTGCGAAAGACTGGTATTCCGTACGCATTTTGAGATTCTTAAATGGGCGATTAATAGCTAGCTTGAGTTAATTCTTGGGACTGTAGTTGGCTTTGGGAGTGAACTGGTATTTTACTGGTATTTTACTCGTTCATATTTTCTTTATACCGCAAAAAAACTATAAGATCAGATAATAGTTTGATTGCAGTATCTTGTGTACGGTATCTACAATAGACTGGCTGCTTAATATTGTATACCCATTTTATATTTTTGTTTTATAGCGACAACAGCTAACGGCATGAACTTTGTTTATAGCTGTAGCACGTGGTATCAGTACGTTTACTCTTAAAGGTTTTAATCAATAATATTAAACCAGAGTAAATCACTTATTACATTTGAGTAGAGAAAAATATTCCAACCATTACTTGAAAAATGATAAATTATGTACAACTAGAACCACAGCAAAACTACTGGATTTTGTGTTTTTTATATTATAGAATAAAACGTGAAATCCAAAAACGGCAACTACTTGAAAAGATTCATTTATTTTTCATATTAGCATATAATGCATAAAATAAATACAAAACTTTTGACAAACTACTATATAAAATTGACAAAATCTATTTATAAATTATGTAAATCTAATATTGCTCGTCGTATCTAAACCAATATATTAACTATGATACTTAAGAATAATAACACAAATCGCTTATGTTGACTTAATAATAGGAGTCGTCCTATTATAAAAATATATTTAAACTTACTCTATGGAGGGAATATTTTGTATAAGTGAAAAATGGTAAATATTTTACAAAAGGCATTTTCCTGGTAGCAAAAAATAAATCCGCAAGTAGCATAGCAAAAATAGCAATTCCTTTTGAGCACTTAATTTTTGGTCCATGTTTAGTAACAATCGTAACATTAACCGATGCTATACCTACTAAAGTAAAATATCAGTAAATATGACACTATAACGTTTACTCAATCATTAAACGTACTTAAAACATATTTGGTTGATTGTTTAGAATACTAAACATGGTGATTGGTATCGCAGCAACTATGTGCAGGGTTGGATATTACGTCAAATCTAAGTTCAAATATTTACACATATAAAAGCTGACTGGCCAGTCAGAAAAATTTATCAAAATTTGACACCGAATTGTGAGCTTTCCCTATCCGACCCTGACCGTAACATTGGTGTTAACAATCTGCAACTCGTTTAATGCAAAATCATAAAGGCAATCAAACATCAACAAAAAAAATTCAAAAATAATCAAATCGCTTTAAGCACAACATAATAAAAAAAAGGTCTAAAAAATCAACACTTCCACAGATATTCCCTGCAAAATGTACGTATCCATTTGAGTGCCTTTATAAAAGACATCTCTCCGGTAATACTTCCTACATTAAACAAGCTGCAGTTCCGTCCTTTTATAAACTAACTAGTTTCGGAGGGCCACAGGTGTCGGGCGAGCTTATATCTGCGTGACTGATGGGGACGTTACGTTGTTGGGTACTGCACGAGGGGATAAGCGGGGCAGAGACGGGCGTGAGCCCGGTGCCGCCAACCATAAGCGAGTCGAAGTTAAACTGTATGCCCGTCGAAGGCGTGCTGATGGCAATACCGGCAAGTTCCGACACATTGTTGTTTTTCGCACCGAGGCACGGCGCGGCGGAAACGTTCAAAGAACTCGGCCTGCTGGGCTTGGCGATGGGCACTGCCGAGCTAAGCATCACCTTCTTGGCTGGCGAGGGGATGGGGAACATGTCGTTGTCTATGGGCTCCTCGATGAGCTCTGTTTTCACACGCTCCGAGGATTTGTCGTTGAACTGAGGTAGGATGTAGGGCTTCACATCTACGGGGCTTAGGGACCGGCCGTTGGGTATCCTGCAGCACTGGGACGCTCGGTGGGACTCCAGCAGGAACTGAAGCTCCTCCTTCATTACTTGCAGCTCCTGCAGCTCGTTCTGCATGGCCTGTTTCTTTTGTTCTAGTATGTCGGTTTCCTGAAAAGAGAAAAATTGTTTACTTCTATGTTTTGCTTGAAAAATGTAGTATTAATTGATTGTAATGATCTTGTGCTGTTCACTAAATTGGCAGAAGCATATTTTATCTGTTTTATCTCAACATATACTATACAATCAATTTTGATGAACTCTGCTTAAGTAGCTTTGCATTAAAATAAACAACTGAAATTATAACAAATAAGATTTTTCGAAATAAGTTAAATAATTTGAAAGATTTATTACTAGTATACAGGGTGATTCATGGGGGAGTACAAGCATAATATACTTACAATAGAATGCCGTAATATGTAACTTAATGTAAGGTGTCCACAATTACCTTCTGTCTAAATATTAAGTTAGATATCACAGCGTTCTGTGGTATGTATATTGGGTTGTCTATTTTCTAAGCTCAGGCTCGTACTCTGCTGTGAAGCATTCTGTATAAAAATGAAGACTTTACTTTTAAATTTGCTGTAATTTTTCATAAAATTACCTATGAAAGAAAATTCACGAACTATTTTCAAATTTTCAAGAGATTTACAACTATTTTATTTCTATTTTTTTTTAATAATTTTAAGGTATATTTACAATCTACTATATAATATATTATTATTGTTAATTTAACAAATGTTATATTTTGAAAAGTGTAAGATTATTTTTAATTAGTTACCGTGAAAAGCATGAGCAGAGAGATCAAGATATAGATAGCTAGATGGACTTTATAAGATTCTGCAACAGAAACACCAAGCATGCAAAAGGTTAATAAGGCTGTAAAAAATTCGCCAATATTAGTATATAAATATTTTGCTATTACATCACATTTACTGAATATTTATTCCCTATCAAGTTTTTAGAAAAATCAAGATATACATTTCTTTTTAACCAAATAAATTTTAAAATACCTGAAACAAAATGTACCACAAGGTAACAAAAAAAACTTTAGGGGAATTTCAAAATGAACATTTAATTTTCATTATTTGTTTCTTTTTGATAATCCTCGGGGAACAATATTTTTCTGTTTCTTAAAAAATTGCTTTATCTCCTTTGAAAAGTTTAAAAATTAACTATTACATTATTGCATTCCTTGTCTAGACAATCACGAAAGTTAAAGATACGAGTGGTAACGAAGGGCATACTTAAAGAATAAGCAAATAATGGATTTCATACATTTAGCCAGTCCTAGACACATCACGAATGTTCAGTAGTCCGATTATTTACGAATATTGACAATCGCGAGTGTAACCTCCCAGACTACTCGTATTCGTATATACTTGTACCAGTAACATTCAGGAATACTTGTGAGCCAGACTCTTGATGCTCCACGAGCTAGGCAAAATATGAGGAGTAGATTATGGTTAGTGCTGCATATGTGGTTATGTCTTCTGGATAATTATTGGAAATTATTAATTTATATGTACAGTTGTATGCACCCTTGCCATAGTAGTTCTATGAAGCAACAAAAATCAAATTTTAATTTTTTGTAAGTTTACACGACTAATCGCGAATATAATATTTTTTTGACTGATGTTATTTTACCGACAACTGATGGAAACTGCACAAACATGTGCACGCGCATACACATAGAACGAGTGGTCTGTACCAGACTAGGCGTATTTTCGATGCGTCTGGGACCGGCTTTAGAATTTTTCTTTCAAACTAAACTACTTTTCAAAAATGATGGGTGTCTTCAAGAGAGGGAATTTTGAAAGTTTCTACTAAGAATTGAGCTAACTTCATGTATGAAAAAAATTAAAGAGTTATTCAAAAATTCTGCTAAATGTTGCATTTTTACATACTTTTTTCCTACAGAGAAATGAATTAAATTTATCATGGAAATTTAGTGAAAGAAATATAGATCAAATATTTGTTACCCTGTAATATCAAAACTACTTCTAGTTGATATATCTATTTATATTTTCCATATTTCAAAGGCAAGTTATTTTATAGCAAAAATACTTGTTATGAGAAAATTGGTTGTCATTAGATATGATAAACTGATGCAATTTGTGGAAGTAAATAAAGTTAAAGTAAATAATAACAAACTCAAGATTGTTTCTGTAATTTTCATTAAAAAAAAAAGATTTCAAAGTAATTGCTTGTTATGACCGAGGTGATTTTTGACCTATAGTACCAAGTAGTCGTAACAAAATTATTCACGCTTTTGTAATCGTATTTTATCAGATTAAATACATATGAGGATATAACATAATTTTGTCAACAGATCCCTAAGATGTTCTAAAACCACTGGAAACCTGGTGGGCAAAACACACTACGAAATGACTTGAAGGACCCAGTCCTTCCCACAAGACGGAAGAATATTAATGTTACTGCCAATACCAAGTATGTATTTAGTATGGACCAACAATTTAATTATTTTTGTATCATGCATGCATATACACAGTGTGTCTCACAAACTACCAGACATATATTACTGATAAGCAAGCTCTTAAACGAGTAATTTACATTTTTCTTTAGTGTTTCACAGCCACATTTCATAAGGTGCTTTTATAAATCAATCTGACAAAAAGGTAAAATTTAATCATTCCCCTAGCCACAGATTAAAATTTACTTACGGTGAGTAACGCATTTGTATGATCGACCCGACGTTTACGACAACGTGCTGCTGCCATTTTATTGCGTTCCCGGCGTACTCTTCGCCGCTCTTCTTCTTCGGGCGTGAGATTGAGGTCCTTTACAGGTTTCCGACCACCCATGTTGCGGCGAGTGTGTTCGGTGTGTAAGCCGTTCTTGGGGGTCACAGGCGGCGTTGGGCGCGAGTCTAAATCTAAATCTAAATTAGGCTGAGGCAGCGTCGTGTTCCACAGAGCAGAGTTTTTTGAATAAACATCTACTTCAGAAGCAGGGATATACTGGTTGTTGCCTGGAAAGGAGCACCGATTAGAATCATTAGTAAATACTCGAAGCAACAGCTTTCGCTAAATTTCATAAATTGCTTTGTGAATAGTAAAAAATCAAAAGGTAATTACCTATCGAATGCACTAATGGTGGAACAAAACCAGCCTCGTTTTCGTGGCTTTCGGGCTTGCTCTGAAGTTCGATGAATGTCTGTTCAATATTTCGAAGCGTGGTAGGTGTGAGTGTTGGCGTCGTTCTTGTTGGTACCCCTGAATTCAGCCCTTCCAGAGTTATGAACTGCAACAAAAATCACATTTAGCACATGGCAACCAGGACACAATTTTACTGATGTAGTAAGGATATTTCTAGGTGGTGCATAAAACCTGCGATAACTTATCTATTTGAGTTGTTGATAAATCGATATCTCTCCAAACAACCGAAGATAAAGGTAAGAAGGCGTAACTAACTGGAAATGCGAAGAGTTGTTGGTAATGTACACAATAATTTTGTTACTAAAGATCATTCGAATTATCAGTTTTAATAGTAAAGTTTCCACTACTATGACTAGCAATCTGCCACTTTGGACAGACTTAACACAGCAATAAAATTTAATTTACAACAGGCAGTAACATAACGAGAAATATGTTTGCAACTACTTGTTACTATTAAATATAGTTTAATTATCGATCAGCTTAATACACATGTTAGGATGGGTTAGTTCCGTACAAAATTTATGTGGGACTATAATAAATTACAATGTTCAGGTAGGTCAAGCCGACTTTATTTAAGTCGATATTAGTCATACAGTGCTGGTTACACTACTATCACCTGCAAGCAGATCTTAGGCAAATCCTGGAAGCACTTAACTTGATTAGCACAAGGCTAAGCAAGTTGAAGCAGGCCATCTGCTAAATAAGGACTGACAACAGTAGCAAACAAATTACTTTTTGTTTACTAGCTCTGACAAAATAAGTGGTAAAAAATTAGGACTGCGCACTACCATGCCATAATGAGCTAACGGTAGAAGAAACCTGCAGGCTTATTATTATTGTGAATACATTAAAAGTTAGTTGAGCAGTCACACCTAAAAATAGCCCTGGAAATGTTTAAAGCTCGGAAATGGCTGGGTGGGAACAACTTATAGAAACAAGCGTGGAAAGGAAGTAAGCAACTTACATGGATCCGAAAATTGTTCTGTTGCTTAGGGTTGGTGTAAGGCAAATTTAGAAAATGAGAATTTAGCAGTCGAGTGCATGTTCACACATGGCCCATAGGGACTAAATCAGTATTTCATGGATAAGAGTTAAATACAACACAATAAATGAGTCTACTGGCAATTATAAACAATAATAGAACAAGAATAAAACATCCGATGCTAATGTAATCATTTTACATCAGCAAAGTAATATAATGTTGGCAGAATCAACTTAATTATCGTCCAAACAACAGTCTCAAAAATAGCAAAGCACCGTTATTGTTTCCGATCAGAAGACGAGCTAAATAAAAAAAGGTGAAGAGGCAAAGGTTATCATGACCATTATTAATATACGGTTAACATTTTGACAACAAATTATAAGGAACCACAATATCGTCATTCGTCACTGTTAATTCTTTTATCGAAATGGCATGGGGATATGATTACTTTGCAAATCATTTATATTTAGTAAGCTTTAAGTCTCCTTTTCATTACATGTACCATACATCCAACCAAGAAATCAAAGGTAGCACTGCGATAATTAAAATTAGTTTAGCATTCACAAGCAGATAGGAACGCACCACTCCATTTGATGATTAATGCTAGACTTAAGAAAATGACAAGTTGTAGGACATCCAACTTGAACTGATTCATGAATCATAGCCTAGACTAGACAATTACATATTATATTAGCAGAAATGGATATTTATTTTTCTTGGTTGGTTTCGAACAATTGAACTATATCGATGTTACTTGAATTATTGGTGTATTACTTCTTAAGAAATATTAGCGATTTTAACGTTCTACTGGAATTTTCTATAAACCTGCACTATTCTTATTTATAAAAGCATTGATATCACGGCGCAGATTCACCGAAAAACATGGATATAAAAAAATAAACGCAAGAATGGTTGAAAGAGAAGTGCAGCATGTATTTCTTCCTACATCTCTAGCAATTGCAGACTGTTTGGCGTCATTCACATTCCCGCAAAACGCAAATGCCAATTTTTTAAGAAAAACTCCAACGTATTATTAATCGAGCCAACAATACTACATGATTAAGAAATAAGTTTAGTGATATCCGTAATTTCAAACATGTCACCAGCAGCGCCACCAAGAGGTGCGTGGTGTACTATTTCCCTCGGACCTGGCGAGTGCCTTAATTGTAATGGTTTCTGGTTTCGCTTTCGCGCCGGAAAAGCCGGCATTTTTAGTGGTTTTCGAAAAGCAACAAGGGCCGACTGGCGACTGCAGAGCTGTTAAAGCCAAACAGAAACAAAACACGGGGAAACAATTGCTAGCGGGAATTTCATGGCAATCCGTACCTGTTGATAAAACAACTCCTGGGCGAGGAAATTCGCGATTTCCTTTTGATCCATGAGCGCCATTTCGCGTTGCGTCACACCAACAAAGATCAGCACAACAACAATCGGTGTAAAAAGAAAAAATAAATGAATCGAAAAATCAGTTCAACAATGATATTCGAATATCGTTATATCGAGTCGTTCGTTCGTTACGACGTCGCCGTGCAAGTTTTCACCGAGGCAGAGCACAGCGCGTCTAAGAATGATTTTGCTAAGCGGGAATTTTCGTATGTCGCCCACTAGTGCTGTTTTTAGCTCGAGGTAACCTACAGTTCGCACAACTGCTGTATATTTATTTATATCACTCGTATTTTGTTTTTAATGCGCGTTTATTTTCTATTGTGTTGCGTACGGCGAAAAAAGATGCACTCGGTCAGGATGGATCGGCACTGAAATTGGGGAAAAACCTACAAATAACGGAAATTAAACGGACGGAACGAAAAACAAAACATTTTGCAACAGTAAATAAATGGCTGAACAGTGGGCCAAATAAAATGGGAATGGTACCCCGTATCAGCAGAAAGGTGAGCAGTTCGGCTAGTCCGTTCCTGTGCGCGAAGGAGGCCCACATGGCAACAGTAAAGTTGTGGACATGTGTTTGCCGGAATTACTATACACGTGTTGGCAAGGGCTTTTTGAAATTTTCGAACCACCTGAACCTGGCTATTTTAAGGTACTTATACGGTGCACCTTTGAAACAGACTTATAAATAGGTGCGAAAACAATACATGCTCTCGGCAGATACTCTCCAAGTGCCATCAAGCACCGATAACCGTAAAAGGCGATGCATTGGCGAGACTATTGTTTGAATGTGATGATTATGATATATAAGAAAGAGTTGTATCAAATCGACGAGAGGGTTGCATGTGCTTGGTGCTTAAATTGGATCTTTGAGGGTCCCCATCAATCTTAAATCAATACACATTTAATAATCAATCAACATTGCACAAGACGGTGATGAAATACAAATACGAAACTAGATTCAACAATGTGTCGACTTCTTTTCCAATAATACTGTTTAGTATATCAAACCCAAATTCTCACACAACAAATTGCCTTTTAATCTTGTTCCAGGATTTGGACCAATCCTATTTTTATTAGATCTTCAGAATTCTTTTTAACCGTTAATATATGTACGAATGTCTACTTTAAACAATTCGCCCAGCAATTTATGATTGCTCAGACATAGTCTGGTAAGACAGAATTTAAAACATGTCCAAGTTGACATTTTTAATGCTTGCAAGTTAAATCGCTGTAGTTTCCAGTGACGACAACCAATTTACCATTGATGATTAAGCTCAAAACCAAGTAGGTACCAGTGTTGCCAATCATTCTGAAATTTCGGTAAATCTACCGATTCCGGTGAAGATCTACGGATAAAAAGGGTCACTTCTACACAAATTTAGCTGCTCTGTTCAATATTACCTTGCCATTAATTTGAAAGCTGAGAAAACAATGTAATCTGAAAATTCACAACACACATATATAAAAGTCACTTTTATTTTAAGGTCATTTTGTTCTTTACAAAGAGAATATTTTTTTAAAAGAATTTGGCAATCCACATAATTTTCTATATCATGAAGAACATTTATGTTAAGGCATATGTTAAGCTGCAGGGTGGCGCAAATACGCAAAAACAAACACAGTTTCTTAACTTCCGTTATTTGGAATTTTATACAGAAATCTGTACACAGATAACTGCAATTTCCTTTTGCAAGTACTAAACTGAAAGCCCTTGACAGTGAATAGAGATTACTACCTACGTAATACTTAGGGCCGGTTGCAGAAAGCAATGTTAAGTGTCGTGTTAGCTAACATCGCGTCAAAGTGAACAAAATCGCATCAAATCTCAAATCTTTATGGCAACTAATACATTAGTAAACAAAATTTGATGCGATTTTGTTCACTTTGACGCGATGTTAGCTAACACGACACTTAACATTGCTTTCTGCAACCGGCCCTTAGTGTTGTGCCTTGGTCAATTGACCGGTCAATTTGACCACGGTCAAAAACTGTGTGGTCAAATTCGCTATCAAATGCTCTTTTAGCCTTAAAATTGCTTATATTAAATTACACTATCAATCAACGTTTTTTTTTGTAGAAGGTCTTTATTATTGGCTGTAAGCCTGTAACTCATCAAACATTTACTGAAATTGCAAAAATGCAGGGGATTTACATATTTAGCGAGGAGATTCACACAGCGACCAATGTTTCTTGGGGGGTTTCTTAATACATTTTAGTTTGTTATTATTCTCTTCTTTGCTGTACTTAATGCAGTAATGATTTGTTTTTATTGAAGCATAAATATATGGCCAATAAATGGTGTATTATTTTAGTTACCGAGAGTATAAAATGAAATAATTGTTAAAACTGTTAATTATATGCACTTATAAATACTAATCAAAAGGGTTGGTGGTAATATGATACTAGTTAACTTTGTGATTTGCTTAAACTTACAGAACTATCAATACAATTGATTAAAAAAAGGTTAATTAAAAAAAATTAAAATGGTCAAATGAGCGGTCAATTGGCTGGTCAATTGACCGGTCAATTGACCAAAAAGTTGTTGACCGGTCAAAGGCACAACCCTAGTAATACTACGTATAATAAATATTTATGTATTAAAGGCATAATCAAAATATTATAGAACGCGGGAACAGTCTAAAGCGGGATGCCAAGCGAGGAGCTTTAAATTGCCCGAGGGTTATAATCGTAATTATGCACGTAACACGTACGTTTTACTTTAATGTGATTTTCAAAATGGGCAAAATTCAAGGTTTAGTACTACGACTACAGACTGCTACGTCATCGTTGTGATGGCGCTGTGAATTTTTGGTGTGCTATGGTTTCTATGCAGATTGTGGGTGTTGCTATACTACATTGTTGTTATTTGTTATACTGCTTAGAAACTTTATAGCCCTCGGGCTATAAAAGCCATAATACATCCCGCCATGGAGGGCCAATAAACAAGATATTGGTGGCTAAATTAAATAAGAACAAGTACATAACGTAAGACTTTCTTGGGTTAGTCTATTTTATTGCCTAGCGAGCTTTGCGAGCGAGGTCAATAGAGAGGACGAGTCAGTAAAGTCAGATTATGTACGAGTTGTATACAAAGCTTTATGTTCGACTGCTAAAATAGAATTGAGGTTTGACCTTAAGAGCGCCTAGATGGATATTGACAGATTTTTAATGACGAGAATTTACAACAAAAAAAAAGTGATTTAAATACATTAAGTATCGATTATATTGACATCGGATATAGCGCCACATCGGTTGTATTGGCGAGAATTTATGGTTTCGGACGTCACTTTCGCGCGAAGTGGTGGCATTCCCAAAAGTATTGCTTTAAAAGTAGCCCTTATCGATATACCTGGCGTCCACTTTCAAACTGGAACATAGGTAGGGATTTAACATTGTTTTTAACAGTTTCAGTTACTTTTAAAGCAGTAATTTTAAGAACGATTGAAATACCCCCCCCCCCCCCCTCCCCTCGGACCCCTCTCCTACTTTAGGAAATCGGACAAATAATTCAAGATTTATTTTATAACTTTAAGTTATCTACCGAAAAAAATTACTTCATTATTTATTTTGGGCTAGTTTTTAGAGTAGTCCAGCTTCTGGTTTTATAGATCCCACCTGGCCACCCCCTTTCCTACGCCCATGCATTTAATACTGCAATGTTTTAGGATATGAAACATCCATACAGGCGAACAATATCAGATATGTTGAAGATGTTATGGTTATGACATTGTTTAGTGTTACTATGTTACGTGGTTTTGGTCTGTTGATAGAGTTGTAGTAACAAGGTCATTTATACACTTAACGTTGCACCATGGAAGCTAACAAAATAAGGTCATAACAAAACATATCGTGCGACCTCTGGTGGAACGCGTTAGAACTTTCCAGAAGTACTGAACATATAATGTATTGTTTCTCCAAAACGGTTTTCAGTTAGTTGTTTACATGAGAAGAAAACCTTCAATTTTGATGAGGATTTTTTTTTAAATTTGGCTAATTTGTGATCTTTTATTGTAAGTTTTCTTACAATAAAAAATGGAATTAATTGTGTATCCTTAATATGTGCGACGGGAATTATAAATTGCATTAATCTGGAAAGAGCGCTAATGAAGAAATAATCATCCAGCTCCAGCAAAGATTGGCTACTTCGTTACGCGACGCGCGACATTTTAGAAGTCGTTATTTTTGGCACTCGCCAAACTCATTATTTCTAATTTACCGACACCACGTACGCGTTTTTTGAACAATTTACAATCTCTTTGTGGCAATCCACTTGATTAACTGCATGCCTTAATGTCTAAAGCGGAAGTTGAGGCAATTAAAACGGCGCCGCCTTTTGAATATATAAAGACGTAACGATTTGTTCTTTATTGGGCTGGCCGAAGAGGGATATTATTGTTTTTCACCGATTTGTACTTTTCCCAGCCTCCTAGTTGCAAGGAAGTTGCGTTAAATTTTAGGGCAAGTTATGATACCCACATTCGCTTCGCCACAGCATAATTCCGGCAAATAAATTTCCCCAGAGGAGAAATCGTTTTCCCAGAAGCGAAAGGCCGACCTAACCTCACTTTGCGAGAATGCGCTGCCCATTTCATTTCCCGATTCTTGGTAAAAGCTCATTTTTATTGATAGCGGCGAATGTGGGCAGCCGATTTCGGATTTCGCGAATCTGGCATTGAGCTTCGGTGTGACGCCGCGATTTTAGGAAAAGTGGCTCCAGACAGTAGGCGTTGATGTCGATCGGTCGTTATTTGTTTTTCAAGACTTGCTTTAGTGATGTTTTGAGGTTGGAGCAGTTATGTAAGCTGTGGCAATTTCGACCATTATAGACAATGGGGGAATTTACGTTTCCGCCTAGAATTATCTACGTTATTTACCTTCACGATGTTTTTAGAGGTAACAAGATTCAGCCCGCCAAGGTTATGGGTCTCTTGGCGCGCGGCCAGGAAGCGCTCGCACCGCCGACGTTGATAAATATATAAGCTGAAAGTTCATCTTAGTTTTCAGTTACTCAACTGTTTTTCCGGATGAAAATAAATGTTGTTTATCTCAATTAATGCTCCGGCAGTTCCAGTTATTAATATCAATCACCTACAGACTCGATCCATAAAATATTGGTACCAGAACGAAGCGGATAAAACACTAATCAGCCTCATGATGACCTGTTGCAATCCAGAGTGCAAACTTTATTTTTAAGAAAAATGGACCAGAAAAATAATTGAAGCAACTTCTCAAAGCAACTTCTCATCAGATGTTACTTTTATAAGGATCAGGGTTGCTGTTCTTTTGTGGATGTATAACATGGAGGTTTTCTTCGAAATTGGTGTTGAAGGTGTAACTGGCGGTTCTTTGTTTATTATACTAATAGGAAGCTAATGAATATTGTCGGTAGAAAACCCTGCAGTGGGAAGTGGGAACGTATGGTAGGGGGTAGGGGGGTCAGAGCTATTTACCCCAATTTTTCAACACTCACACCCACAACATCTAAGCAACTTGATGAAGTTTATGTCAACCGTTTGAATATTGTTTTGTGATCCGAACCTCCTTCATTGTTGCAATTTCAACCTTCCGAGTCGAATGATAGCGCGGCGGGCAACAAATAAGGGTTTCAAATACAAGCTATTCCAATGACGTGTTCACGTGTTGCTCCATTTTCAGATTATCTTGAACAATGCTATACATATTTTATATGTTCGTTGACCACCACTTCACATGCGCTGATTGGGATGATGGGTGCATATTCTTATTTGGACGTTTCAGTAGTTTTATCAGGTTATGCTTTCAGAACGGTATAAAATATCCATTAGCATCTGTGGGTAGATTCGATCGACTTCATGAAAACACGTGGTAGCGTAGAATTATGGACTATTGCTCAGTCAAGGCAATTTATTTCCAAATCCATGTGTAAATGATGAAGTCGGGTGAACTAATCAAATCGAATGAAGGTTTAAAACGTCGCAAATGATGTTAGAACACGAAACAAAGCAACGAACTGCCCAAGGACCGAGTAACTGCCTTGTACATACTTAACGCAAAAAAGGAAATAATCGTATAAACACGTTAGTCCTTAGTCACTAAATGGTGAGAACTCAATGGAGCATAACTAATCAAAGCGGGAACGAATAGGCCTTGAATTTATCCACAACTAGACAGTCCCTCCGTTTGGAAAACAGAAAAGTGCGACTATAATCACGGTAGCTTCAATTAAAATAACTTGAAGAACTGACCAGCGCAAGCTTATCCGACTCATGCATCAGATGATTTACTAGGTAATTACTCACTGCAATTATAAACTGCACACAATGAGCTGGCTCCCACCTCCTACATGGTCCACCCACGTTTTCAGCTCGTAAGCACTGTGCAGCCACAATCATTCAGTTTTGTGGTTGTTCTAATAAAGTGCGGTGCGCGAATCTGTACGTTTTACAAACCTTATGAATGAATGCGGCTTTTCGCGGCTTCGGAGAACCTGTTCCAGCGCTGGTAAAAAATCGGAACAAATAAGGAAACAACACTTCATGCTGGAACTATCTGCGTGCAAACGGTGACGCAATGCATGACGAAGACTTTTCCATAGATCCACTACATCACTCATTAGCATAGTTCTTGAGTAGCCTTGAGGATGACCTTCCAAGACGGATGGGTGGGGCGATCGAAATAAGACGATGCTGCTACTGGGAGTGGATTGAAACACGTGGTAGATGCATACAGCATTGTAGTCCATCCAGTCATGGACTGATATGCACGTGTTCTTAAAATATGCGGAATTTTCTGCACAACGCACATCTTAAATTGGGGAGTATTCAATGTTATAATTAAAACAAACAAATAAACTTTGTTGTTCCTTATATTTCGTCTTATCGAAACAAACAAAATCAAAACGTATAAACTTTTTACTTCATAGTAACCATGTACTACTCTTCACTATTGAGAGTTACATAACGTACACAGTGCAGGCAAACTAAACTTTTCAAGACAATTCAAGTTTCCAGTAGAATTATAAAACCAGCAATGATAACAACCTGATTTTTTATGAGACTAAAATTTCTGGAAAATTAAGAACTAGTCAGAATTCACAATTAACGCTATAGTATGCGTGCACATGTATCTTTAATTATTGACACTGATCATTCCAAATTACATGTTAACTCATAGTACTATATAAAAACAAACGAAATAATTACATTTACAGGAATATCATATTCAAGACTACATCATTATGTTTCTCTCCCATAGTTACTACATTTTATTGAATACCGATTGATTCCATTGTAAAATATTCTAATACAAACACGTAACAACACCCCCCCCCCCTCCTCCTCCTCGTAAATAAGTCATTAAACATACAGTTACAGTTTTACTTATATACGGATTTAAAGCACAAGCATAGTTAAGTACATCATAACATTTTTCTGGGTATCGTTTCGCATTCGCAACGGTGTCGTTCGAAGGGAACACCAAGAATTACCAGGAACACGAACTAAAATTTGGCAGCGGGCGGAGTTATCGTACAAGTCAAGAGGGCCGTGGAACACGGCCGCCCGCTACGCGAGTGAGTCAGCAGCGGATCGGAAATGCTCTGCATTCCTTCACCGAACACCTAGACGGTAAAGGTTAACTTGGCAGAAGAGGCGTTACAAGATGATATATTGTAATCGCCTATTTACGCCACGTTTGAATTTCACGGCAAAACTGAAACATTGTGAGGTGACCTTGCCATGTTACGCATCTTCCACAATGTATGGCTGTTGATACCAAAACAAAACCACACCTAAAATTAACTGGCGATCAAAACAAGATCCTCAACTGCCTGAAATTCCTTTAATTGACCTGAAAATGTTCATTTAGCGACATAGAAATTCATAGTTTTAATGAGCGTTTTGTATGCGGGCGTGGTGCAAAAAACGCGAGCGCCGCAACTGCAGCACTTCGCAACTCGCAACATTTTTTAAATTAACCTTTCCATAAGGGTCCAAACTCTGTAACTACTTGTTTGTTTGCGGAGAATTAAGATAAAAAGTCTGGTATTTCCGGCAATTCACGAACAGCTTTGGCGTTCTTGAAACTATGTTATGCTGGCGATTTATTTAATGGGTTATTTTGGCGCAGTTCGCTGATCAGCGCGCACGGAGTGCACAACTAAAACAAACTTGGTCGAACTGTTCAGCACGAAGTTGACGAATGGACAGTTATATAAATTAACTACGCTTTAAATAAACCCTTAACACAGGAGGGAAAATGGGGCATTATATGAAACCAACAACGTTATCAAACGCAGTTTAGCGTTCATTTGTTTTTAAGCAGTGTTCTTTTGTTTTTATTTTCAATTACGTACAAGACAACATTTCTCTACATTTATAAGGAATACTAAGAACTCGAGAAGAGTGGTAACAAAATGACATTCGCGGAGTGCGTTATCGACTTTGGCTAATGATAATGTCATCCAAATAATCCACACATACAACTCCTTTCGTCCTGAGGAACTTCAAAACTGGCTTTAGAATCTTTGTAAAGACATAAGTAGCAATATAAAAACCAAAGGGGAAGTCAATTTAAGGAACTGAAAATTCAAATATTTCCTGTAATGTTTAGGGATATTTTTAATTCCCATTCATAAACATTACAGGAAACATCCGAGTTACCTCCCATTTGAACTTTATACTGCTCCGTATGTCTACAAAGATTCTAAAGCCAGTTCCCCAGGACAAAATGTATTGTTTGTGTATGTAATAATTACTTAACCATATTTATATTATTATAGTTCGGTATATAGACAACATTACATTATTAGCAATAAACACAACAAAAAACAATGGCAACATTAAACAACAGAACTCGGACATAGCACCCCGTCAACCCGTGACATAACTAAACGCTCGCTTATAACCTAGAAAATGATAGTCCCGATCAAAACTCGACCCCTTTGCATGTATTTAGGTTTGTTTCTACCGAACACATTCATAGGGAACGCTTGGGCATAAGGAAGGAATTTGGGAGGAAAAATTCACAAAGCGTTCGGTTATAACCAGTCACAAATGATTACCTGATTTACCACGCGGAAGGCGGAACAAATATAACGTACCGGTCGGTGATTGCCAAAATTTTGTCTGGATATGAATTAGCTACTTCTAAAATTAGATTTATGCATCCAGTGCAAATGTTGAAACATAAAAACACTAATATAGAAGAAAATTTATTTAACAAAATACCGGAGTACGGCGTACTCATGGGTTGTATTTATACTTGAAGACAAATTGAAGTGTTTTCTATATTTTGACCTTTATAGCGAACCTTTATAACCAACACACTTGAATCCCCCGTCGAGTTATATCCGAGCTCTGCTGTACATGTCATGCCATGGTAGCACTGTTTTGTAATAAGACTAATAAAGTAATATGGAAGACGGGACGGTAAATTTAAGAATGTATCAATATTGATATGGGAACGATTTCTTGTCAAGCATGCAGTCCTCTAGCTCTTCTTTGTAATTAATTTGAAGCTTGAATGTGTTACTTCCACTTAAAGCGCTCTCAAGAGCTGTATGTCAAAAACCAAAGAAAGGCTGAAAACTAGGGATGCGCCGAAGCATCGATTCGGCTTCGGTATTCGGCCGAATCGGCCTATTTTTCAGTTATTCGGCTTCGGCCGTTTCGGCCGAAGCATGTAAACAAAAAAAATCTTGTCGCAACTCGCAAATTTGCTATACGCGGTTAGAATATTTATTTCATTTCGCGTTTTGAGCTGAAGTTTACACCCTGGTTTAAATTACATTTATTCAAAATGGATACAAAAATAAGTGGTGTTTGGAAATATTGTGTTCGGCGAAATTTTAGGATGAATATTCGGTATTCGGCCGAAGCAGAAAAACCCGCTTCGGCGCATCCCTACTGGAAACGCCATGGGTTAAATCTGAAAACGTGAAAAAAAAGAGAAAAATGTATAAACACAGCACATACATTTATACAGTGGAAAGAAGCAAACATAAGAGCTGCGCTTATTTTAGCGTACAGTCAAATGAAAAGTATTTAGACAGCAAATTTAAATCCCTAACTATAAACATGTGTTGTGCTTGCGTAGCGTCTTTATCGGAACTAATCGGGTGCACCCCGTCCGCGATCGGCCGTATCGTCATCACGTCCTTTATACTGCAACGACCAAGCATGTATTAGGCATTGCACTTTATCAGCCGAGCGGGTCAAGCGTCGGACTAATAAATAATCGGATTGCCTCTGGGAATGCGGGTTCGAATCGCATTGGCTGCATTGTATTTTTTTCTTTACAAATTAATGTAATTCACATTACTAAATGTTTCCTTTTACTGTTTCATTATTATTATCCACATTTGAAGACTCTTTAACAATTTGATCCTTTCAACTGTTTCATTTACGAACAGAAACAACTGAAGACTGTAAAACAATGTTCAGCAACTAAAACCAGGCATCATATAGACACGTGTCGATATATAAATTTATTGCGTCACTTCCATTATTTTTACACAATGCTATTGTTATGGTGCAATTTAGATAGACACAACCGATTTACTTAGATAATAATAACACTAATATTCTCTTCCTTTGTGTTTAGTTAGATTAGCACACTTTGTTTATGTAAAGGGATTTCCCTCACTATTATCCAACGGAACTAAATGTATTCACATTTTCTGGCCCAGTCTGATTATTTTAACTTGGGAAGTGTGGAAGTCATTATTATATTCACCTTTAATAGTAGCATAAGCCACATTTACGTCACGGTGGAGTGGAAAATACGCATCAAGATAAGGCCGGCGATAAAGCAAAGTTACACAGGATGTGCCACACCACAATAAAGAGCGATACTTTCGAAACGAGTGTAAAACTAATATGTTCGGAAAATCTTATCTGTGCAACAATATACACTCGGTGTTAATACGAACGGCAATATCGCGACAAAACCTTCACACCAGCGTCCAGAAGAACGGAAAACAGATAACGATTGTCGAGCAACACAAAGGAAGCGAACCTTGAATTTTAATAAACCTGGGAACGAGAGCCTAATTAAAGAAATGCAGGCTCTTTCCTATAACAGGCTGTACACGGCCGGTTGGCAATTAACCACAATTTACTAACAAAACAAAACCTATTATTCTAATTTGTCGTCGGAATCCGCTTTGTTGTGCACTTGCTGGTACAGTTCGTGCAACGCCATCGCGGGATGACCAAGGCTGCAAATAAATTTTCCCCAACAAGGGAAAAACGCACCATAAATGTCGCTCGTAAGTGTAGCGCAATCAAGGATATGTTTTTAAATGGCACACCAGTAAAAAACTCAGTTTCAAAACTCGGTTGACATCATAACCTTAAATTGGGCCTCTTTAACCTCACATTGACCTGTCTACACTCAAGTTATAAAAACCTTAGCTCCTTGCTCCACTGCATAAATTATTTTTATTGCAGTAATTATTTTGCAAAACCAGAGGGAGTTGAACGGTTCCCTTGGTCAGGTGATACGATGGGCCGTTGTAGAGGTTCATTTAAAAATGTTTTGGCGTTTTTCAAACCAGTTGTTTCACAATAATTGATTTTCTCCCCATTTTTCTTGCCATACACTATACCGGCTGATTAAGTTTGGTCATTAAATTTGACATCAAACAAACCAACTTTGCAATATAAAATATACGTCAATAATTAAGAATAATAACACAAAAAATAAAACATGGAATTGTTTAAACTAATTGATGGTGACTGGAATGAATTTCTACGAACATTAAGTTGGCAGAAGTGGTTGCGATAAGACTGAATTTGGATAAAATTCAGATAAAAAAACAGTTGTTTAAATATTTCAATCACATTTGGTACATTGGATTAATGTACTCTCATCTCATTTAGCCAGTGGTTCTCATACGTTTGCACTAGACTCTGATGCGATTTCTTTTCGTAAGCGATTAATTTTTAGTGCAATGTACTTCTACTGAGGTCAGTATACACCAATTTAATTTAATGACTATACTTATAAATCAGCCTGTATAATACCGATACGATCGCCTAAAAATGAATATATATAAAATACTTTTAATACATCTTACTTTGTGAAGGTGTTGTTTGTCAATTTACATTCTATTTTAGGCCGAGCTGCGCCGATACTAATACTGCCTGATACCAAAAAATCTTAGCATGAAGTATCTCAAAAGGTCACAAAATGTATGGTGTTTTGCAGAAAAATGTGACCTTGTTCTACCACGATTTCGAGATTCTACTAAAAATTAGTGGCCATTCCACAAGCATATCTGATGTATTTACTTTAATTAAAATTTTAAACTACAGCCAGTCATTTTTCGGAGGAAGTAGATAGAAAACAAGCAATGGCGAGAGTATAACTTAGAACTTCAGGGGATAGTCAATATTAGTCCGTTATAACCGAATGCCCATCTCATCCGAATTTGATTTTTAAAGTTGAAATGAAAATAAAATTGGATGTTGGAAAATAAAATTGGATGTTGCAAAATAATACATTTATTAAAAGTTCGAACACAAATAAAATGTACGATTACTTTACCAAAATCCGTAATTTTTCTTTCAATTACAACCTTTTTCTTTAACAAACATTTTAAACAATTTGAATTTTATTTAATTTCTCTCCTTGCTGACTGTATTGTTACAGTTTGAAAAGATTTTAAGGCATCTAATAGTGATTCACTTCAACTTGTTTCCCCCCATCGGAATTAGGTTCGGATATAATGGACTTACGAAATTTTAGTCCTTTAAAAGCGAGTCCAAAATATTCAATTCTATTCATATTGGATTAAATGACTCTTTAGTCGAGAGTAGTAATCGATCCATTACAAAGGAAAGTACAAGTCCATTATAAATAAACTATACTGTACATTCTTGCGAAACCTTGGATCCAAAATATAAACTGAATGTGTTTGATGACTTTTCTCAACAATTAAAAATGTGTTAAAAGGCAAACATTCCGCTACCTGTTAATTTAGCGGTCAATTTATTCGAGACCCAGACAGTTTCAATTTCAACAGACTAATGAAGTTACATTTACTTTTCTAAACCAACTAAACACTTGGACACAGATCCTATAAAATATTGGAAGGACGAAATACGTAACCCAAGATTAAGAAAACTTGCTGTATTGTATTTAACATATTCTTGTTGGCTCTTATTTTTACTGAGAAGTTTTCGTTGAAGCTGGTCATATTGTAACTATATAGTAAAACTCGGATATAACAACATTAAAGAGACTACTAAAATGCTGTCGTTATAACAGAGTTATCGCTACAGCAAAACGTACAATACTGTATTTAATTGTTATTTCTTATTTCATTATTCAGTTCAAAACTTCAGCATGATTACGTTTCATCAAGTATCGACACAGAATTGTTTAATATATTTACTCTGTAATTACAGGGCTGTCGTCAGGCAAAGTACCACATAGCAGGATTTGATTCAAAGAAATCGGTCTGGCTAATGGGAAGGAGCCGAAGAACCACATATCTTTTGATAGGGATCTTGACAGGCCACTGTAAACTAAAGAGACACCTACACTAATAGGAGTAGAGGAAGATCCCATTTGCCCAAGATGTGGGAGGGATGAGAAAACGTCCTTTCACTACTTGGGAGAATGCGAGGCGTACCAGCGACTGAGGTATAGAAAATAGAACCTTTGGAGCAGCTACGCTTCGAATGGAAGAGTTGAATTCCCTATCCTGGGCTGATATTTTGATCTTCATTAGAAAATCAGGAAGGTTTAAGCGGGGAGAAGAGGACTGTAATGAAGGCGGTTGAGGGGATGGCAGGGGTTGACAAAAAGGGCATATGGTGGCCTACTTGCTAGACTTCGGTTTCCCCACAACTACTACTAAGTACTACTACAGGTTCCAAAACAAATCGTTTTTGTTTGTTGCAATAGTAAGTAGGTACTACGCCCAATTGTCTTTCGAAGGTTTTCTTATAGAGGAGATTCTGTCGAAACACTGTAGAAACTGTAGAAACTTCAAAAAATCGTTCTACTAATCTAGCAGTATTTAAAGCTTCAACTAAATTGAGAGGTGGCATCTTAAAATTTAAAATTATTGACAATAGTTCATATTTCAGAAAAATTGCAGCCTTGCAGTAGTCTATACATAGGAGTATGTACGCGATTCAATGCTGCTGAATGAAGTATCTATTACATACTTTCAATTAAAAATCCGTAACTGCTAAGTGCCATATCTAAACATTTAAACTTGTGAACATAATATAGTCGTTATAAACGAGTTAAACAGGAATTGTCTTTTTAACCGAGTTGTTATAATATATATAGTTGCTATAACCGAATTAAATTATCATAAGTCTTATAGAATACTGCAAGGTCCTGTCAGAACATGACGTTATAACAAAGTTGCAATAACTGATGTGTTATACCACTTAACGTCGCTTCAACGTTTACAAAATTAAAATAAATAATTTGTTATGTTGTGTGTTATTTGTTGCCCATTACACATTCTTACGGCTTCCACGGCTGTATATAAAATGGCTGCTTTATTTTGATATTAGCAACACGTTAATAAAAGAATTAAGTGTATGCAATAGTATTTCCACACAAAAAAGGTGTAAGAATTTGAAAAGTATCTGAAATTTCGATATTAGCTGGTAGCGGAAGTATCAGTCATAGGCATCGAAAACATGGTATCGGCCTAGCTCGAATCTTGGGTAAAGAATCCTCAATTCTACGAGGTGGCATCATATTGAAAAAATTTACGGGAACTTTATGTTAATAAAGATTTTGAACTGAAAAAATCGAATGTTTCTTTCATTTTTCGTTTACATTAAAAAATGCATGCACTGTTTGAGATACCTACATAGATGCATAGGTGATTGACGCATATTATGTATAAGTAACTATAATAAAATCGTGGGAATTGTACAAGGGCATTAAATATTCATCAGATCGGCCCCATACGTGCCTAATATATGTATGTTAAATATCTATATCAGTAACTCGACACGTGCGCGATCAGAAGCGGTCAGATTGATCGAGTGCCTAAGCCGATTAGGCTCCCATTGAAAGTTAAAATATCTTCATCTTTAGACCGACTTATTTCCGCTCTACCCGCGTTACAGTCTATGAACTGTGGAAAAGCTGCGAGCCGCTTCGATCTGGCACAAATACGTCAGCGAAAGAAGCAAGTAGCAGTTATTGTATAGTTGATATTCGTGAAATAGACATTACTGGTGCTTTGGTCAAGCTTAAAAATGGGAATGGTGGAAAATTCACTCAAAAATCTTGAATGGCTGGTAGATCCATGGTCCCATATAGCGAGCCACCATTAATTGTATGGCGTCTAAAACTAATTTTAAAATGCTGCAAGTGTTGGAAGAGTAATTCCTTTTTACTTTGAAATTTAACACCGTATGTTTTCCGGTTTTTCATATTTGACGAGTTTTTTTTCTTCTTCTAGTAACAAAGGTTCGATATTTCTCTGCCTGCTCCGACTTCACCTTTTATTGGGACACCCAAGATCTTTTTCCTTTTGGACGGTATTGGACAACACTTGTATACTTCTTTTTTCGTCCATCCATCAATGGTACCATTTCTTTTTATACTATATTTATTCTGAAAAATCTATAATTCTCCTCTTATTGCCTCATTTTACATTCGAGAGGATCCGTTTATCCTCCTCACAGATGACTTAAAGACTATGTTAGCTAACTTTGCACTAGGTAAAGTACTACCATTGCAAGTTTACCTGAATGTGTAACCGTCAATTAACCAGTAGGTAGTGTCATTTACAAGTAATTCGTGTTTACAACCTTAAGAAGATTTGGGGATATTGGAGCTTATGGGAATGGTAGTACATTAACTTTCAAAGTTTCGCAAAAGCATCTATATTACCTTTCAATGATTGGTTGCGGTTTCACCTTATAGAAATCCCCACATCTTTATTCGAAGAAATTCAACTATTTTCCGTTATTCGGCTTCCAGCAGCACTTCATCGATTTCCCTCCTTCAGATTTAGTAAATAACCGCATACCTATACGTTTTATTTTATAGTTCTGGGCTACATCTTTGGGATTTTCCAAAAGATTCGAGGAAAGAACAGTAAAATCGTTGCTCATGTTGTTACCTTACAAATTTATAATGAATGGAAGACAGACTTTCTAAAATATGCCAATTCGGTAACAGCTCGCAACGGTAGAACTACAACGCTCTGGATGGAAATAAAGTACTAGGTAATACGGAGACACTACCCTCAGCCTTGAAGTCTTACCGGAAATTGCGGTTGAATTGTTAAAATTCCCGTGTTTCCGGAATGCGAATGTCGTGCAGCCATTACACCGTTCTACTTCTTCATCGTGTGTATGTACGTCTGTTTATACTCCGGCAATTGTAATAGTTTTAAGTTTTTCACAACACACAGTAAACTAATATAGGTAAAATAATACGGATGGCGTAATGTAATTAATTTCCTATAGCCTACTGCAGCATGGAACTTAAAAAATATTTAGTAGAACTGGTCTCACCACTCAACATTCAATTATGGAACTGTGGCCGCCGTTCCAACTATTAATTGCTCAAATATAAAAACGTAATATAAACATATAGAGTTTATTGGGTAAATAAATCAAATCGTTTTTATTTTTTACCAGTCACAAGTTAAAATTAATACAACATAAAATCAGACACACGCACAATAAAAACTTTATTAATTACAATGCAGCTCGGATTAATCATTTATTTTGATGCATCGTCACTTATTTTAAACAGCATACCTATAATACATTTGTTTATATCTAACCAAGACCATTTGTTTATATCTAACCAGGACAAAATCAAAACATTTACACTTATAGTCCGTTTCAAACACGCCGGTGTCACCCTACCTACGTCAAAGCTGGCAAGTAGTCAAAACAAAACACGAACTTCGCTTGCGCACGTGGTAAACAAGTGTTGAGACAGTAGCGAAACAAACAATAGCTAATACCTTGCCGCTCAACACTAATTAAATAATCCTAGGCGCACGCAAATTCCAAACACGCGAAACTCAACGACACCAAATTACAGGACTTACCTCCTATTACACTCCAAAATATTGCAACACAGAAAATAATCCAGAAAACACCTGTTTGACGATAAAATCAAGCCGCCTCCAATAAAACAATGGACTATCGCACGTGAAGAAGCCGAAACGGCGTCGTTGCGCGCACTCGCCTGTAGCTGTCGGCACACTAACTTATCGGCGGGAATAGTTGGAATTGTTTCTCGTGTCAGTTAGTGATAATTCACATGACCATGACGTCATCGGCCTTCCAAAGTATTTCACTGACAGCCGCAACGTTGCATACCGAAACTGCCCTAGCTGGTATAATCGCGCGGATATGCTAGATTTCTTGTCGAACTGTCGTACGAGTTGCACAATGTTGCAACAGACGCTCAGATGTTACAGCACGCTCATTGCTTGTTGCGACTTGTTCGGAAATTTAGTGAACGGCGGTATTGAATTTTCAATCTTGAAGAAACCAAATCGACCGTGTGTTTGTTGGAAACGGTCCGAACAAGAATCGACCGGTAATAACTCGCCGCGCCGGAAGTTTCGGCGAAAATCAAGATTGGAATTCGATTGCCGGTGTATGTGAAAACAATTGCGCTAAATTTACTTTGATTGTTAGCTTAGCCACCTACGACGTGCCTGTCATTTGTTTATGTCAGCGCCGCATTTCATTTATTAACTATTAACAAAGGTGGTTTGATTTGGATGCTATTTAAAAAGCCCTGTCTATTCAAGAAAAAGAAATTGTTCAAAAGTATCGATCAAGTATTCAAAGGCTGTATACAGGGTGTTTAAAAAATACGTTCGGATATTTTACCCATTTAGAGATCTCATCAATACAAACAAAAATGTCCTAATCAACATGGGTCCGGAAACGCTTTGTTTCCGAGATACAGGGTGTTAAGAGGTTTTTAAAATACATATCCGTTTTTTATCTCATCTAAACACATTGTGAGCTTTTTCAATGAAATTTTTGCAGTTTGTTTATAACTTTATGAGGTATCTTTTGGATCTACATATTACAGTTAATGTAGTAATTCCAGGGGCGTGCTCACGGGGCATATCGATTAGGTTTTTTGACACGCCCACGAAATTTTTTGCAATTTTTATATATTTTTTAATTTAGCAACCAGAAATACACCTTTTTTTTGTCTCTTTTGAGATTTTTTCGGATCTCGCTTCGTTTTCAAGAAAAAAATTAAAGCCTATATTTTTGCTCGTCTCTGAACCTGTTAAGACAAAAACTAAAAATGCTTCAAAATCTCAAAACCCCTTAGCCGATTTTAGTGAATCTTTGAAGGTTTACTGGTAGTATTAATGATCATGTTTTGACACACTTAGATTTAAATTATTTATTCCAGGGGCGGCTTTTTTTTAAACTTTAACACTCTCAGAAATACTGCATTTCCGCACCCATGTTTATTAGGACCTTTTTGTGTGTATTGATGAGATCTATAAGTGGTTAAAATATTCGAACGTATTTTTTAAACACCCCGTATATAGGTTAATGTCATATATTTGATCAAAAACGACGGCAGAAAATATTTATTATTGGAATATTCAAAGATTCTGATGCTAACCTTTTTATAATTTCCTGATTGGCATAAATGGTGACTGTTGCAATTATTATAATCGACGGATTATTTCATTGATCTTTGCTATGCGTTGTTGCTGTTTGAACGATATTCTTGTTTTTTCGCCGGTTACTAAGTTTTTTAGATGGAACATGATACATACAAAGGAGTCGATGCTTGGTTTATGGTTATCGTTTTTATGTTCCGAAATATAGCTCTATATCAGCACCACATGTCGAAATGTTTGTTAAACTCTTTTACATTATACATTAAATATTACTATTTGTTTTACTTTTTCTAGAACACCTCTTTGTTTGAAGTAGATGCCACGAGCAAAGGTCGTGCATTATCGAAACAAATGTTTTTTCAGTGATTTTGGTTATCGCAATGTAAAGATAGGTAGGGTTGTTAACTCTTTTAAATTGGTGGGATAACTGTTGGATTACATTAATTATCCTGTTCCAAGCCGCCATTGAAATTTGCCATGAAACGTATTTATGACGATAACATCATAACATGTCAGTGCACGAGATCCTCTAACAGATAGTCAAAAAGTTGCTAGCTGAGTAATGACACCAATGTGATTCACTAATCTAGATTGAATTAGTGTCAGAACGGCCTTATAAAAAAATAGTACATATATGCACGTTCTTATCAGATCACTTATTTGCTTTCTCTCGAAGGGGCTCTGATTAATTCAAGTTGAATTTGGGATCTCATTTCGTGTATTCAAAACGTATGGTTTCCACGGAAGGTGAAGTAAAATTATATAAAACCTGTACGCGCCTACTCGCTCAAGGGTTGGTGATTTTCCCCCAAATCGGGGATTTTGTAAAACTTTCGCTACTGGCTTAACAGAAGTATACCATCGTTACGACAGTGTCAAGAGACGGTATATAGGAAATTAACAGGTTGCGTCAAGAATGTCGGGCCAAGTAGGAAGTAATTACTGATACTAAGCCCAAAAAAAAAATTATCAGAATCTAAAATTAAAATGTATTGTGATAAAAAAACGGATTATTACGATCAGATAAATAATAAATCTGTAAATAGCTTTACAGGAAACTTGTCTGGCAAGTGGGGCCCGCATCGATACAGATTTTTATGCCCCTTTTACGATGTTCACACTGTATCTGCTCGGTTCCATTTTTTGCCAATAGTAAAAACATGAGCTATGTTCAAATTATTACTGTTTTATCTATTCCTGTACTAGAAATGTCTGCAATCGCACACAATGCAAACTTTGTCAAAGAAATTAAATCTGCCAAAAATCAAATTTCTTTTCAAATAGCAGATCATTTAGTGAGTTTCTTTAAACAAATGATGAATCTACATATAGTCATCTGTTAAACACTTAGCTATTGTTGTAAGGATGGTAATAGATGTTAATGTTGAAGATGAAACTCGATATGTTTTTACCTGCACCTCCGACAACAGCTCATAATTTATACTTTATTGCGATATTTATCTCAAACATCTATTGAGTATAAGAATAATATGATCAACTTTGCTGCAAATGTTAGTTCATAATTCAGTATAATATACGTGCACAAGTCCTCCACGTGCCAATCTCTGCAAAAGACATTGGAAGTTTCTAGAATTTCAAATGCTTTTGAAGTTGAAACCTCATAAAATACAATAAACTCCCGTTAAACCGATTTTCTTTGGAGATATGTAAAGTCGCATGTCTACGCTGATAAACTGGAAACAATTGAGCACTTGGAAGCCAACATTCGACGCGTTATTGCCGAAATACAGCCTGATTTACTAAGAAGAGTGTGTGAAAATTGGACCTCCAGATTACATCATGTACGCGCCAGCCGCGGCGGTCACATGCCCGAAATCATATTCAAACAGTAATGGCATAAAATTATCTTTCAAATAAGGCCAATTTCATGGATATTAAAAACATTTTTCTGTGTTTTATTTCAATTTAAAGTTGTCCGCCTCTAAAAAAACACCCTTTACTTGTACATGAAATATGGGATTTGTCTGGCTTCCAGTAGAAGATAAACCTGAGTTATAAAATTTAAGGGATTTTTTATCATGGTAACACGAATCCACGGGTTGGGCCTCAGAGGCCCAACGCACATACCATATATAAATAAAAAGGGCTACTTAAAAACTAGCAAGATGCCCGTTCTTCGTATGGGCAACAAACGTTTTTTCTTCTAAATCTCAAATGAATTCTAGGGCGCCTCCCTTACCCTCACTCATACGCTAAACTAACAAACGCCGCAAAACAATATTGTAGGAAAAAAGGAAACACAATTCTTTTGAAAAAAATCCTCCACAACTCTTTTATGCTTCATGTACCCCCTAGAAATGTATACGTAATGATTGTTCTCCTTGTATATATTGATAAAACTATAGTTTTAGTATAACAATGAGATAAAATTAAAATATATATGTACAAACTAAATGTATTTATAAATTATAGGAAGGTACCCATTTCCACCACTTGGGGGTGGAATTTCAGATATCCTATTTATTCTGAGATATTGAGTCACTCGTGAAAACACAATTTACTCCTGTCCATCCATTAGGGGTGAAATTTTGAAAAATTCTTTCAGCCCATATTATCCTGAAATAAACCCACAGCGAAAAAAAAATAAATGTAACATCCTACCCCTTTTTACCGCTTTAGGGGTAACATTAAAATCCCTTAAACCCCTTTCTAAATATTTTAAGAGTACATCTGTATGCCAAACAAACAATGTTCTAACTCAATAAACATAACAGATACGAAGGGTTCTTTAATTCACCCCGAATCCAAATTTGCACCTTTAGGGGTTGATTTGAGAAAACCCTGAAACGTGTTTTTAGACATTTGTATTGGATACCTATGCAGGCAAACGCCAAGTCGATATGTTATCGGGTCTAAGAGATATTGAGGAATTCCTGAAAACACATTTTACCCCTTTTTACCTCCTTAAGGGTCGAATTTCAAAAAGCACTACCTTACCTAACAAATTGAACCTTCCACCTAAATTTCAAGTTTTGAGTGCCAGTGGTTTCGGTTCTGCGTTGATTAGTCAGGGTTGTGACTTTCCTTTATACAGGGTGTAGAAATGCTTTACGCATCATAGGGATTTCAATGGTAATTTCTTCATATGAAAATATTTGCTTCCCTAATTATTTTAGAGCAAACTTGTATGGAAGTTTTTTGTAGCGAAGAAAAATCTGTATCCATTTAAGTCAGAATTTGTCATATTACATTTCGGAAAACCGAAAATTTAAAGAAATAAAATACCATTTTTAGACAAATCAGCGGTGCCTTGAAATTACTAAATCATCTCAAAGCATCAACAAATTAGTTTGCTGTTTATTTGGTTGCCGTTACATTTGACAGATGCAAACAAATAAACAGCAAACTAATTTGTTGATGCTTTGAGATGATTTGGTAATTTCAAATTTCAAGGCACCACTGATTTGTCTAAAAATGGTAATTGTTTTCTTTAAATTTTCGGTTTTCCGAAATGTAAAATGACAAATGCTGGCATAAATGGATACAGAATTTTTTTCTCTACAAAAAACTTCCATACAAGTTTGCTCTAAAATAATTAGGGAAGCAAATATTTTCATACGAAGAAATTACCATCGAAATCCCTATGGTGCGTAAAGCATTTCTACACCCTGTATATAAAAATAATAGATAACCACATAGAAATATGTCTCATCCAACACTTGAAAGGTAGATATTTTAGAATTAGTTGTAACTAACATAGAAAGAAGAACAACAGTTTCTCTGTCGGGAAATATAAGTGAGCACTTAAACTTAAAACTACCTTCAGCAGGCACTTTGGTAACATTTGCCACCTGCACCTTTCGGAGAATTCTCATCCCTTGACGCACTCACTCTACTGGCATTTATATATGGTTACCGGCGTCGGCAAGGGCTTTTGAATATTTTTTCTATGAAAAAGTGCCAGCTGTAGCACCTAACACGATTCTTAGAATGCAAGAATATCGTACTAATTTCAAATTCAACATTTTCTTGCATAAAGTCGTTAGTATCTTCAAAACAGGTTAGACTCGTAAAACACAAAACTGTTAAGGTACCTATGTAAAAAAATCTGATGTGATACACGCACACAACTTCCTTTTACAGTGACCTTATAATTAGCCAAAATTTTTATTTTTATCGTAAAAGGAAGTAATACGTATAAGGTATTCCAGTCAAGCAAAGTAAGTTTGACTTTCAACACTTTTGAGCTCAACTGTAAACACGACTGTGTATTATAACTTCGTACATACGAATTTCAGATAAGTGATTTTTATGTCACTCATAGTTTTAGAAATATCTTCCACCCTCGCCTGTATAGGGGGAATGACCTTGACATACATCCATTACTGACTACATTGTTGGTAAAATTCCGTCTATAACTTTTTAATCTAAACAAAATTGTCTATTTGTTGTACCTATACGCCAGATTTTCAAAATCCTCCCATTTTATTCTGAAATTATGCCACCGTAGTAAAAACGTGAATATGGCGACCTTTCGCTGTTCTGAGGTTAATCTGTTTGCGGGATAATTTATCCATTAGGTTTTACATGCTAAATATAAAGCGATGACACACAAGGAAACAAATTTTTAATTGCAAAACAAGCTGCGTACGACTAGTTGCTGCCAGCATAATCCTTCGGCGGCCGGTCACAACAAAAGAAAATCGCAGCAAACAAACGAACGAGCCTTTCTCAGGCATCCACAACTACAATGGGATTTACAAATTAAAATCACTTTGTATAGCAACGTGAAGATCTAGGTTATAGGTTACCCTAACTATAAAACGTTTGATTGTATTATCGTTTTACGTTATAGAAATAACATTATTATTATTCTAAATAACCAGCATCCGTCATCGGTGGATGACAAATAGCATCCAAAAAACTACTTCCGCCTCGAGGATGTCCGTCATCGCAACCTAGTCAACGCAAAAACCAAGAAATTGTCTAGGATTCGGAACTTGACCACGTCTAGGTCCGCGGTTGCACAGCGCACGCACAGTCGAATCCAAGTAGGCTGGGTGACGCATCGCGGTGACGTCATGGGCATTCCAAAGCCTCCTACAACAACAGGTGAGGCGAGGTGAAAGAAGCACAGACGGAACTGGACTTGGAGAAACGGCAGCATGCAGCTCATCCGGTTTCGGCTTTCGATGGTGAATATCGCCGGCTTATCGATTTCCAAGAATTCTAGTGGCGGAGCACTGATAGCGCTTGTCGCCGCTTCCATTTAGACAACAACTGTTGCACCCGAGTAATTCGGATGCATAAATAAGGCGTTCCTATCTCCGCTGCTCTGAAAGCTGGCACTAGTAATAATAACACGTGTGGCGCTGTCATTTGATCGTGTTTGAGAGGTTAAGGAACGGCTCCCGCACATTCAGATCTTTCAATTGTTGAAGATTTCTGATCCGCCCCAAGCGCTCATTTTGCAACTTGGACTTGGGTTAATGATGTAATAATACAAGTCATCTACTTAAAATAAACAAACAGGAAGTATGTTAAGTCAATAAAACAAAAGCCGACGAACATAAGACCAAACATTCTTGCCAAATCTTACTTAGCACCTTGCCTAACAGTGGCGACTTAAAGCTAATTGGCTGAATTCAGCAGCGATGGGATTAAGCGATTGAACATTAAATTGAAAAGGGCGGGGAGGACGTACTCCTTAAATGGGAATTGTCGACACCTTCAATATGGGAAAGCCCAGGAGGAAATTCCACCCCGAACCTTAACCTCTCTTGTTAGCTTGCCGCTGCCTACAGGTTTTTTCGTGGTCTTTAATTACAGTTTTAAATATTGTAACATCTGTGGTGGAGACGTGGTTTTCCCCATAAGAAATGTAGCTTTTCATCGAGGGCCTTCCCAACAGTTACATTTAAAAAAAATCTGTAAAAGGTTTTACCCAGAACTTCCCTCGCCCGAATTAGATCAATTTGCAAACTAAAAAAAATGTATCCCGCTGGGGTTTGAACCCGCCGCAGTGCGGCGCGCGCCTCTCTTCAGCAGAACGTGCTTATTGTTGAAACGTTTTTACTCTTTTGTGACATTATCCTGTATCGGTTGAGTCTTATTTTCAGCAAATGTGAAGCCTGATCTATGTGAAAGTTATGACTTCCTTCTATTTCAAAATTAACCCAAAAATAAACGAAGTTATATTTTTTAAGGTGCTCACCCTGTACATATTTGTATGAAATTGTAGCGGTTCCATGCCAGGTAAATATAGTATGATTTAATGAATCTCATCTAGTATAGCTGTGGAAGTGCAAACTAACGCCTTTGAAATTGGCTTACATACTTATATTTAATTTTATTATTAAATATTATTTTTATCCATCTTATTACAACTTTATATTGAAATAAATGAATTTGCACGTAAAAGTAATGTAATTGTCCAACAAATAAGCTTGCGCTGGTCGAATCGACACTTCATCTTAAATCTAACCTAAAAATAAAATATATTGAAGCCAGTTTTAAAGGCGACAATTTGTTCTTTCATAGCCATACTAGATGAGATTAGTTTTTGATCATACTTTATATCTGTATGCAAAATATCGTCTTCCTCCGACAAATAGTTTTTGAGCTATACTGCCAACAGACAGACGGAATTCAGAAAACCTCTTTTTTGTCATCTAGGGACCTTGAAACGTGAAATCTGAAGAAATATCGGAAGGTGATTTTTTCGTGATTACAATACAGGGAAGTAAAAATGTGACAATCCTCCATCCATTCTTATTTTATACTGCAAGAAAGAACCATCCACAACGCTGATGGACTGTATGTTTCAGGTATAATTTTATATACTTATGTACAATAATACGAGTAAATCATGCTCTTACTGTCATAAGTTCTTTTTTGTTGTAGTATTTACTTTAGCACCCTTATTTTGTGTTTGTAAATATTCCAGTCTCTCATTTATTAGTGTTTTCATGATGGTAAGTAAGCATTTGAAATCAACAGCTTAAATATATCACGTTCTAAATATTTTTATCGAACCCAAACGAAAGTTATTTCAAAGGGGCTAGGGTAGCTTCGATGCTAAGCGGTCACTTGGCGGTTGGAAACGTACATGTGTGACGTGAAATTTAATACCACAGAAGGCGAAATTTCCAATGCGACAGCTCTGGTGTGATTTTTGAAGTGACTTGTGATAATGACGTAGATTAATCGAAAGGATAAAATAATAAAGTGTGTAATAGATACTACTGATTGAGTAGTTTTGCAGTGACAGGCGACCGGGGGTGGCCTTTTTGTACAATGCCAGGGCTCGGATGTGTTTTGGCAGTCTGTAGGCGAGGTCGCACATGTGTGGACGCGAGCCTAATCCGCGGCGGGTGTCATTCCACCGCGATTATACGTGTTCTTGAAATGATTGAGTCGTGTCAGTTGTATGGAGTATAACTCAAAAGAGAGCAGATGAAACGATGAGGTCTGTAAAAAGGAATGCGAGTAATTGCGTACAAATGTAGTTATTGAACGGCGGAGTCCAACATTCGTTTTTGTTCGCACTGAGGCTGATTGTAGATAGCTTTACTAATTGGGTCCTTGTTCGTTGTTATCGTTGGCCAGGGATTAACTAGCTACAGAGAGCGCTCTCGTACCTGGATCAGTGGCCATTCGGCGAGATGGCCCACGATCCTTGACCTGATAAGCACCTTGCTTATCAGTGATCCCAGTTAGCGCGACTGGGTGGCTTGGGAAGCCCGTCTCCCAAAGTTGCCTCGTACCTGTGCCTTTTACGGTCCATGCGGCCACCGTAATTGCGGGTTACATTGACATGGGTTGGACCCATTGATGCAGTTAAAGTTCGGTTAATGCGTAGTAGATGCGGTAAGCATCCGTGTTTTCAGGATTATTACAGGTACATTATCGAAGATGCACCGAAGAATATTCCTGATGATGTCTATTTCGAGATGCGACTGGGAACGACGCGGAGGGCCATAAAACCCCCTGTAAGTATTATGTAATGAGCACATTACTGCTAAAAGCTGAATGTTTGTTGTTTTGCTTGCATGACTGTGAAATTGGCTGAGTTTATGTTCGCGGACGGGCGTGTGTGGCCACCTGCTATGTGAAAGGACTCGCTGTTTGCCTTGCACCCCCAGTATCATGTTTCTGATCTATAACCCCAGACCGCAGGGGCGTTATGGAATTTCGGGTAAGTGGCCAGTTCTTGTAAATTTATGCATGTGAATCGATATCGATATGAATCTACGAAAAAGTAAATTAGCCCGGGGCACCGAAAATATGTACTCACATAACTTTGAATAAATAACAGGAACGATATAACGGAATAATATTATTAAAACAAGTGAAATTTAGCGACAACGTTGCTAAATTCAACTTCATCAGGCGTAAATGAAGCACGTTGCGTTATGAATGACATGCCTAAACTCGCGTAATCGCTCCAAAGTAATTTAAGTATTGATAACGTTACAAAATACAAACGTTATCAGTTATCGTACTATAATTCCACCAAATTATCTTCCGAGAAGAAAGCTTAGCAAACTGGTATTTGCCTTATTTGCCCCACTTTCCGGTAAATTTAGTTCTTAAAAAAAATTCAGCTTTATGCTTTACCCCCCCCCCCCCCTCCTCCACATACTTACACTAGTTGGCATTGTGTTGCACCGTAGATAGCGTGATTGTATCGAACTTTGTGAGTTTCTGACAGCCACTCTTGGACTACTAAAACCCAAGCCACATTTGTACCAAAAGTTCTGATTATGTTCTGGTCCCGCCCAGCTCGTAAGACAAAGAACGGAGCGCGAGGAATCCATGTCACCTATTTGTCAAATTATACGATCATTTTTATGAATATTGAGGCCCGTCTCTGAGCGTAAAAATTCCTGAGCGTAATGGCGTGGCCCGATTGTGTCCAGCAATCATTCGTTTATGGCAGGCACTTTGTTCGGGAAGATTACGGCCATTCCAACGTGCCACTCAACCATTTATATTTAGATTTATTCGTAAAACTACCTCAACACCACCGACTTGCAGCTTATATTGCTCGAAACGGAGCTTGGACTATAAAATTAAAAAAGATTAACCATGCGCATCTGCCACAGTTCATATTATGGGATTTACATGTATCTCCGGATACGGTGAGTGCTGTGCAGAGCAGCAGTTCCATATGTACCAAACTGAGGCTAAAGACTCCAGTGTGGATCGATAAAAGTATAGCTGGATTATTTATTAAGTTCATACATATAACTCTTTAGATCTACCGTGGTGCAAAAGCAAAGTCCTTATTGGGCGTCGGCCTTTTCCTCCGCAGTCGATTCTTATCAATTCGCACACCCACAAAGCAAAGTTAAATCCTAACTGTTACAGTTTGATTCGTATTGGCTCGCTGGCCTTCGCCCTAGCAGAAAATTAGAAAATATGTTCGCCCCACATACAGAACCTCCATAGACCATTACGAGATGGGAACAATGAAGGCGCCTGTCAACTGCTTGGCCCTCAAGTGCGTACACATAACTAATTAAGGGAGTTCAGCAGTGACGACTAAAAATAGCCATTACTAACTTCAGGTGCAGCCTGCTCTTGTTTGTTCGAGATAACTCCAATTTAGCAACGCCTACGCATAATTTCAATTCTGGCGCTGCGCCTCTTATCTGGGCATAAAATAAAATTGTAGCAGCCACAACGTATTCCCAGAAGCACACATATTATTGCCACAATAACCTCACATTTATTGGCTATTTCCTGTGCGGAAAGAGTGGAATTAATGAAGCTCTACTAGACTCCTTGCAGAATTGCATATTATGCTGAAATCAGCCATAATAAATATAATCAATAATTCAAATCAGTGTTGAATTCAGACTGAGTACTACGGGGGGGGATGAAACGTCTGGAAGGGGTATTTTTTACCTATTTCCGCGCAATACACCCTTTCTTTTATGGATAAAAAAAACCATGAAAATGGAATGGTAATGTTTCCGGGAGGGAATTTCCTCCCCTGGCAACCCCTGGATTCAACAATGATTCAAATCAAGTCGATTACTTTGAATAATAAGTATTCCTTGCTTAGTAAGCTATGGCTATTCTGTATTTAACTGACTGGGTAGTACTACGTACGTACTCTAATATTAACAAAGTCGAGGACAAAACAAAGGCTTGAAACGATACAAATCAAAGTTCAATACTGTTTTGGAGTAAAACGTGGACGTTGGATGAGTGAATACAAACAAACAGGCCACGCTGGAAACGCGGATGATAAAGCTCAGTATTTAAACAGATGACTGTTCCATTGTTCTTGCAAAATTTAAGTCATACAGCAGCGATAACGGCCACCTGGTTTAAATACAACAATCTAGCACGTGCTCTGCGCTAAACACGGCTGAGTCATACAATCAAGCTTGCCTTCAACTTATATCGCCCATTTTTTCTGCCTTTGTGTCTACTTTCTACCAGTCTTGCTCCTACTGCGAGTTGCAAAAATTGCCTGGATTGAGTTTATTTCCGGGATGGGAAGCCGCATTGCATTGGTTTGAGGATTCAAAATCTCTTGCACGTTGCAGTTAATTGTAACCGTGGTGGAGAACCTATGTGACCTACTGGCCTCAATCAATTCCACCACGGTGGATTGAATATAAAATTGCATGCCATTAAAATGTCTCAAAGTTATAAAATAATTAAGATGTTGGTTGATACTAATGAGTTTCCACAAAGGTGGAATTGTAATGCAATGGTGTTTTTTCTCTCTTAAATATATATCTTGTCACAAATTCGTTCAAACCCCTCACCACACAAATATTTAACAACTGCTAAATACGTATTTCGACAGCCAAGCTGTCATCATCAGTAGCTACGAAAAACTCTTACACAGCAAGATGGCAACGATATGCTCGTGACCAAATCGCAAATGGAAGTGGAGTCCACTTCTCCACTTTGGTCACGAGCATATCTTGCTGTGTAAGTTTTTTGTAGCTACAGATGATGACAGCTTGGCTGTCGAAATACGTCTTTAGCAGTTGTTAAATATTTGTGTGGTGAGGGGTTTTAACGAATTTGTGATATTTTCAAACCACAGGCTCCAGCAGTGTTTTATTTTATATATCTTGTGATCTTCAGTTTGCGGAAAAAAAATCAAGACAAAAAATTGCTTTTGTGAAGTTTTCAAAACTCGTTCTTTTAAAATCAAAATTACATAGTACAAATTGAAACAAATTTTGAAAAAACCTAGGATAGCATACCTCAATGACACAAGGTAGCTAAGGATATGCATTTTGATGTTTGGAGTATTACACAATTATGATTATGCAATAATTCAAGTTCTACAATCCCGGGGATTATAGCACCTTTTTTCCGATATCCGATCCATGGATTGGATGGATCAGTGCTTGTTTTCCTTTGTTTCCTTTATCTTTATTTAAAGCGTTTGGTGTGTTCTCCGCTCCTCCTGCATTTCTTTGTCTATTTCATAGCTCATCACTGCTCTGAACTCGTGCACTTGGACTGAGTTGGAGATTTTTTTTAAGTTCTCAATTTTTCTTTTTTATTTGTTACTGCGATCATTTCCATAGCGTATGCTACGAAGGGTCTTAATAATGTCTTATACACTTTTATGTTTGCTGCTTTTACTTTTGACGTATGCTTCATACAGTCCTTTGGCTAGAATTAGATCTTCTGTGTAAGTCAGTGCTTTTCAGTTATTTATTGTGCTAAACAGATTTACCTTTCTTATTATACCAACGCGCACTGAGTTAACTGATGCCCCCTTGCTTTACTATTGTGTTAATTTTGAATTTTTCTGTGGAAGTTCCTTCCATTCGAATCACTACTTGTTTGTGCTCTATCTAGAGCAGTGGTCTCCAAAGTGGAGTACGCGTACCCCCTGGAGAATATATTCATACTTTTAAGCTTTATTATTTGGAATTTTGGTGGTTTGTAGAGACGCTTATGAAGGTTCAATTTGCCATTTGAATTATTTCCATTAAATTCGAATTTTCGGAAGCTTACTCTAGTCATCAAGAGGCGGAATTTGATTAGAAAATATTTCCCAGCATCCCAAAAACCTTCGAATACATTTTTTTAGAAGCGATAATCACCGAAATATGGTGAAAACATAAAATGACATTAAACCAAAATGTTTTACGTTTTGCGAAAAATGTATAAAAAATAAGAACATTGCCACTTACGATTTAATAATTAAGTTTACCGCAAATAAAAACGTAAAGTTCAATTTCAGTATGTAATTGCTTAAATATCATTTTTAGTTTAAAAAAAATTCCTTTGACCTTCGAGTAATCTTTTGTAAAATGCCTAGCTTATTTTTTAATTATTTCACAGCATGGTTTCATATCGGAAAAATGTTGAGGATGGTGGAGATTGGAGAACATTTTAAAATCGAGTTTTAACTTTTGCTTGCATACAAATCTTAATTTTTTAAACAAATTAAAATTTTGGATTTTCTACTTGGCCATATTGCGATTACATATTATTACTTCTAACATTTTTTCCCCTTAATTGTTTTGCAACAATAATTCGTATCTAAGTTTTTAAAGATGCTAAATAAGATTTTGAAATCAAATCAAATCTTTCTTGCGTAAGTTTCGCAAAGGTAGTATTTTTAATGGATTATCGTAGGCGCCTTAGAAGTCCTGTACAAGCCACCAATTTCAAATCATTAAGCTTAGAATTAAAAAATATATTGCATGTACCAGGGGTACGCGGTCAACAATGTTTGGAGAGGTGAAGACCAATGCTGTAGAGGCATTTTGGTAACATTTATTGGTTTTCTTGTTATATTCAGCTCTTCTAACATATTTATCACTCTTCCACTTATTCACGGTACCAAATGCACTTTGAAAATCAATGTATTCGATGTGTAACTCAATATCGAATTCCGTTCCATTTTCTATTATGTTACAATAGATGTATGATGCGAACTATCAATTACTGTTCAACATTTTTATCCTATTTGACATGTAATTAATTAATTAACTCTCTCTAATGACGTACGACAATACCCCATATTTAAAATGTTAATGTTTACAACGACCAAAGACAGCGATAATTTTTGTAGTACTACTTCAACGTACATACTATACAATGATTGCGGTGGTGTACTGATAATTAAAAGTGATATCACATTATGAGGTGAGAATAGAGGTCACCCAAGTCAGTCACATCCATACATTTTCAACCAAACTGGGCAAAGTCTGTTATCTGCCAAATAATCATTTGAACGTCTTGCTGGTACAAACAAAACTATTGAATAGTGAAATACATATTAAGCGATTATTTCCGGCAACACGTCGACATAGGTAAAACTTGTTTTCAAACAACACATTTGCTTAAAATAGAATTACTGACGCAAATGGAATATGAGCCAAAACTACGAAACATCTAGTTTACTGCCGTATGTTTGTGAAGTTTAAATAAATACAGAAGGTACTTTCGCTTTAACCGGAAATATAAGCTTCAATATTTGTGTATACATATTAGGTATTCCATAATAAGATTACAATATATATACAGTGAAACCGCACAATAGCGGACATCTCTTCACAACGGACAGTTTCAAATTCCCTATGGGTGTCTGTTATGAACAGGTTTCACTGTATGCATTCGTAAATACCAAGTAATATTCGATGGATTTGCACTAAAATCACGTTATATTTCTAAAACTTAATTACACTAGTCACAATGCACTTGATATACACATAACCGCATTCTTCTATCTGGCTTGTGTAATCGCAATGCATTTAAATATATATCTAAAGTACTCGAAACAAATAACGTAATTCCAATTGAAAGGCTTTTATAACAGGGATTTACTGCGATATGACATTTTGTTTATCTCACCTACGCACATTTGGTATGGTATAATAGCTCCACAATTTGAAAGTTAATACAAATATTTGCACCAATAATTCTGGTTAAAGTTACAGATTAATTCTTATCTTGCCTCTTATTAAGGTAACATTCATTGGATTTACCGGCACAGAAGTGTGTTTTTGAGTATTATCAATGTTTACTCCTGATTCACCCTTTTGAATCTACAATACTTTAAAATTTTAAGACAAAAGATCATACTTTCTGCTATAGTAGGTAGGTGCAATATCGATAACTATGCAATTGTTATTACACTTATTTTTACATATGGGTTACTGTTATTGTGACTTAACTATAGAGTGATCAAAAGTAAAATTGATCGCGGGAGCCCATGAAAAATATGACCACTGTTTACACTATGTACATAACTTTATACAACTACATTTGAACTATAATTAACTGTATTATTAGTTCGTATGACTTTGACACAGTCTAACAAGCTACACATAATTATACGCAAAAATACAAATTTCAACCGTATTCATAGATATATTACATTCATATGTAGCATTAAAAAAACGTGTGAATATGTTAAAATAAGACTTCCAAAATGAATTTTAACAAAATTGACAGTTCTATGGCAACAAGAAGCATGCTACATATTAGACAAGTTTTATTGTTTTCAATAGCTCTCGAGATCAACTTTATTTTTTATCTCTCTGTAAAAGAACTGTTGATCCTCTAGTTATTGTCATTACTACTATAATTTCCACTTGGCTCCCTCTCCCTCCTTTCTAGCTTTAAAAATAAAGTCAATAATTAACGTATATGCTGAAATGCATCATCTTATTTCAATAACAATTATTTCCTTTTCAAAACTATGGTTCCACTCGATGTTCAATTGTTATACTATTTCTATTTTTGATAGAAGACAATCGGTTTGGCGATGTCTAAAGCCCGCTTTAGAATTGTTACGACAATTAGCTCAATGTAAAAAGTACCATCGAGCTAACAAATCATCAAGTGAATTTATCATCAATCAGATCATAGAGTGGGCGCTGGACGCAACAATTAGAACCAGAACTTTCTGGAAAACTGCCGTGAAAAAGCCCGGAATAATTAAGACGGCGTTGCGTCAAATTGCCTCACCAAAAAGCGCACAGTCACGTTTAAACTGGAATAATTAACTTAACTCGATTGGTACGCAATGTGCGCGAATCTAAATTTATCGAATTCTTGGCTATTTTAGCTCGGCATGCACCTGATTTTGACAAGAACCACCTGACTAACTGGTGGTTCCCTGGTTTCGACAAATCGACGCGAACTAAACTGAAAGACGCACGGATGTCACCTGACCATATTCAAAATCCGCCCAAAAATTACAACAAAGTAGGCCTATAGAAAAACAAATGCAACAAACAAATAGCTTTGGGAGCTATGAAACGCGCAACTCGAGCATTTTTGGTTCTACGATTCGGTGTGATATTATTTAGCTATGAAGTTTATTGTGCTTACCATTTTGCTGTTATCGTGGGAGTCGTAGTAATTGTACATAAATTCACTATCCTGGGAATCGTCGAGCCCGAAATTCAGGTACGGCACAAGCTGCGACATAAGTTGGCTGTGTCTCTCGCAGGGAAATAAAAAACCTCGAACACTGTGAGCACTACGAACTTTCGAAACTCAGCACAAGACGTCAAACGAGCAACTGTTGTCTTGCGATCGCAAATACTTGCTTTATAATCTTACAAGGCCGCTAATGTGGTCGCTCGCGCTCGCACTCGCGGTGTAATAATAAGGGCGTCCCTGTCGCACGCGCGCTTGGTATAACTCAGTGACGTCGGTGGTGGGGGCCGCGCATAGAAAGCGTCAATTCCTAGAACGATTTTTTCGACTTTTCAGAAACCGGTTGCCGTGTTTCTCCTTCAAAATTCGATTCGAAGACTTCGCGGAAGTGCAACTCGGAACTCGGACGGAAGTTACGCTGGGCTTTCCACGTCGTACTCGTCTGATGATAGTAAACAAACCGAATTACAATTTACGCGCCTAGAGCCTTCCACTAAGTCTAAACTATTGGAATCGGTCTCATTTGCGAATGCATGGACGAAAAAATGTGATACAAAACAAGTGAATTTATTTTTGACAACTATCACTAAACAGTCATTTATGTTATTCCAAAGCCACCACAAACGCGATAAGAAATTAAATTCAGATCGCTTCCTTTTGAATAAATTAATCAAGTTTCATAAGCAGTTGCGTGTTTTACAGAGTGTCATTATTTTTGCGCTAATCTAAAGTAAATTATGTTTTATCCGCGACATTTAATTGCGGCTGTGTAGTTACATAGGTATCTTACAATTAACGTGAAGTGTTTACCTTGTTTCCAGCATTACGAATACTTAAAATTGTCTTTTTAGATTTGTCTCCACCAGTGGCGGAACAAAGAGTGCCCCCCCCCTCCCCCGTACGAAATTCGTAAATCTGGGCCAGTGAGCCCACTAATCGGCTGGACCCCCGCGGGTGTTTGTTCCGCCACTGGTCCCACAGATATAAGATTTCGAAAACGAGAATACGGGGACTTCTCATTCACCGTTTAACAGCATTAAAAATTCGCTAAATACAAGGTCCTTAGATGACGAAAAACATTTTTTTCTTAATTTCATTTGTCTGTCTGTATGTCGGCAGTATAGCTCAAAAACTATTTGTCGGAGGAAGACGATATTTTGCATACATATTATATATCTACCTGGCATGAAACCGGTACAATTTCATACAAATACAGGGTGTCTCAGAAAGAAATTCACTTTAAAAACGCCATAACTTCTTTATTTTTAACGTATTTACATAGATAATTTTAACAATTCAAAAAAGAATCTTTGCAAATTAAGTATGAAAAATTTCATCGGCTGGATGTTGCCCCTGACAGCGTATGTACTCTTCCAAATATACTCTTGCGTTTTGAATTACATAGTTTCTTGCTCCTTAACTTCATGGATTCGTAAGATTCAATGACGACGTGTGGTTCCAGCAAGATGGAGCAACCAGTCATACGACAGCTATTACTTTAGAAACCGTAAGAAAGATTAATTTCTCAAAGAAGAAACAGTAACTATCCCCCAAGAAGTCCTGACTTAACTCCGCTGGATTTTTTATGGGGTTATCTCAAGAGCAGGGTGTATACTGTATAATAATCCACTTGGAAATTTGCTTATCTTAAGGACCGTATTCGAGCAGAAATCAATGCCGGTGGAATTTTGTCAACGCATAATGGCAAACGAAAGGGTACATTTGAAAGAGTACATACGCCGTCAGGGGCAACATCTAACTGATGTAATTTTTCGTACTTAATTTGCAAAGATTCTTTTTTCAATTGTTATAATTATCTACATATATAAATAAGTTAATAATAAAGAAGTTATGGTGCTTTTAAAAGTGAATTTCTTTCTGGGACACCCTGTATATACAGGGTGGGCACCTTAAAAAATATAAAATGTTGTTTATTTTGGGGTTAATTTTGAAATAGAAGGAAGTAAGAACTTTCACATAGGTCAGGCTTTACATTTGCCGAAAATAAGACTCAACCGATATAGGATAATGTCACAAAAGAGTAAAAACGTTTCAACAATAACACCCTTCTGTTCAAGAGAGGCGTGAGCCGGACTTATTTCGAAGAGGCTCGGTAACGTAGTTGGTATAATCGATGCAGATACTATCTCTATGCAGGGGTGCGGTTACGATCGCTCTGCAGATGCGGCGGGTTCAAACCCCAGCGGGATACATTTTTTTATTTGGAAATGTATTTAATTTATTAGAAACGTGAAGATATTTTTACTCCTAACTTAATTTGATTTTTAAAATTATTTACTGCCTCAATGTCGACGAGAGAAGTTCTGTGTAAAGCCTTTTAGAGATTTTTTAATTTTTCTAGCATTACACGAGTCGATTGGAATAAATTGGATATCATGGTACACTTACATTTAAAAAAAGTTTGACGCTTGAAATGCCACTTATGTGGTGTGGTTGGCTTTAGAAAAATATATACAATAAAAAATGCAGTAATATTCAGGGGGTTCCACTTAAAAATCAAAAGTTGGTATTAATTCCGCTGAACCAGCAGTGAACAAAACATATGTCAAGATGTGAAAGTACTACGTAGAACTTGCCATTTTTCAGAAATGTATCTTCAAAAATAAATAAAACGAGGGGGTATAGCAGCCGGTGTATCTTTAATAAACAATTACTATTTATAATTAAATAAGTGAAACTTTATGTATACTATTACGGTTTCCTTTGCACGAAGTTTGGTTAATATTTGGGGATATTGCATTATTTTTTAAGTTTTCAATAACACTAAGATATTTCTTGCGCCCTGAGAGTAATCTGGGGAGGTTTGACAACGGTTTTATTAGCCATGTTTATGTAATTTTTGTATCTTCGCTATAAGGAGGACTGCTTAGTCATGCCTCTACCTATCATAACAAACCCTTCTTCAAGATTCTTTTTATTCTGAAAGAAACATTTTCAACCCATTTTTCATCATTCTCCTCATTTTAAAGCTTAAATAACACTAATAATGTTTATTTCAGGAATGTAAACTGTACGATAGTAAGCCCCGCTTGCGTTTACGGACGCATTGGTGCCAGATCAAAGCGGCTCTTCAGTTTTTCAACAGTTTATTGACTGCAGCGGGTGTAGAGTGGCAAGAAGTAGGTCAAAAGATAATTGTATTTTAAGAATCTATGTGATGCATGGCAGCAAAGGTTCAAGCCTCAAGCAGCCTCAGCCCGATCTGACCCCTGCGATAACGCCCGCGTATCGACGGAAATTTTGGCACGTACGCTCACCTCATATAGTTCAGATAAAGAAACGCCGCGCCTTGCGGCGTCCGTGGTGCATATGAAGGCGGCCGTGTGTACAATTTCGACAGAAGAGACGTTGCACGTTGGGATTTTCACAAAATAATTACGGTATGATCTTTTATACTCATAACTGGTAAATTGTCGCACATCTTGAAATAATATACGTCAATCTATCTCAAACAGCGGAGAAGTTTTTTTGGCCAAATTGTACATCTTAACGAAAAATGAAAGAGAGATAATTTTGTTGACTATGGCAACTTTTGTCAATCCAAAAGCGGGATATCGGAATCTGTCTTTGTCTGTGAAAGGATTCCGTGGTTGGCCCTACCATCAAAATTCTCTACGATCTGCCACTGCTTTCATGGCCGTCTAGGTGGTTTGATAAAGCAGCCTGCTTAGCAACCAGGTGGACATGGGTTCAGATCTGGCCGCAGCCGATATTTTTCGGAGTTATAATAAATTTGAACTCATTGGTTAAGTTAGCTTTACGTCTATTTACCCCATGTAAATTTGCAGTCCGTCCAATTGACACTAAGTAAATGAGATAACACTGTCAAAAATATAATATTGAATGAATCGTGCCACTGCATTTTACATCTTAAATAAGACGTTTATGTTTTTTTATTTTATCCTATTATGTTATTATGACAATAACTCCTTCGCAACGAGTTGCGTTAAGATGCATTTAACAGCACTAGTGTTGTTAAGAAAAATAACATAACGATACTTTATTAGCATTAATCACATGTTGACAGCACTGAAATGTATTGTCAGTCTATGTCAAATTCGATGTTAGTAGGTTAGGTTTTGTTTGTTATTTGACACAAACTGACGCAAAAGTTAACCTGAAAATCTCAAATTTAACATAACCTGACAGTGCTACCACCAATACAGTATTGAGTTTTTATTTTACTAGTGATACCACCACTCGCTGTTGTGTCATTAGTAACCATTTTTCCTATTTTTTCAAGATTAGTATTTTAGGATAAAATAAACCGTGTTACGATATACGTAACGTTATTCGCTTTCTACATTACTCGAGAATTTTAAAGAACTCGCTCCTAACGTCGCTCGTTCATTCAAACTATTCTCTTGTAATGTAAAAACCTTGATAACGTTACTTGTATCGTAAATTACTATTACATTACTGTTACTGCTAAAGCTTAACATAAAACAATTATAGTCCTTTATAATCTGTTTGGTATATTCGACTGTTGAAAACGTTTGAGATTACGTGTGTCACTAATTTCGTGTATGAATCTACTCGGTAACCGATTCGGGTGCACTGCCAGTTTGTCACTATAGTTCGCACTTCTTCTTTTACGGAGGGTATATGCAAGTCTCTTTAAGTATGTATTGTATTAGCAACAAACGATGGACCGTTTGTCCTTACAATATGGAAATATTGAACAAGTTCGTCGAGTAGTACGTCAAATTAATTCTGATTTAGAAGAAGGAAGATTTTGCTCAGTAGTATTGTAGTATGTGTCTTATGTCCCAAACTTTTAACAAGGTTTGACATTTAGGGTTGTGCCAAAAAATAAAATAAACAACTGTTATCACACAACATGTATCAACTCTTAGTATCCTACTAGAGCGAGAGGCAGTACTACGTTAAACACGAAAATGAACAAACAAATCTAAAACCTATTAAGTCAGGAGTACCGCAAAGGAGCAACTTGGGGTCCCTTATGTACCTGCTTCTAAACCGCTTACCTACCAAAATCTGGTGGTGCATTCATAACAACACTTGTAGAGGTTACAACTATTATGGCTGGACAGAACCATGTATGTATGTATTATCTGTAACCTAATTTACCTTGCGGTGTAGAGGCTGGTGCTTTATGCGCTGGCATCTGGCGGTACAACGCTCAAATTTGCCCCGGATTCGGGATACAGAGTTAGAGCGCGCTTTTGGTGCTTGCGCAGCAACCATTGTGTGAGGTGTGTCTTGGTGATGTGTTGACCTTGTTACTCTGTTCTGAGTAGAGCACAGTTAATTTGGTGCCCAACTGTGAATGGTCTCACCGAGCCCGATTCCAATCGCCAAGGCTACGGAAAAATTCCGAACCCCGCGGGATTCGAACCGAGGACTTGTTTAATGCAAGCCTGGTGCTTATCTAACTGCGCCACGCGGCTTATTTGACGTATACATAAGCTACTAATAATATTGTGTCCCTGTATTGTGTGGAAAAGTATCGCCATGGTTGGAAGATATTCACCAAGACTAGTAAACGGAGAATATCAAATGAAAAGGGTACTTCATCATTGTTCATCATAAACCAAGAAGATCCAATCGGAAAATCGAGGGTCGTAATCAGAATAATCACAGTATACGGTGAGACTGGAAGAATAGAGGAACGAAGGTCTTCAACTTGAGATGATAAAGTACTACGACGAACAAGTTTGGTCGATTGTAACCTGAATGCCACCGAATTAACCGGTTAATGGGCACATGGGCGCAAGCTACAGTTGTAACTGTCGAAGTAAGACAGCAGTTTTTGAGTTTCGTAAACACCGAGGCACCCGATGGTTTTGGACAAGATTTCTCTACAATCTCAAGTTTGTCTTTTGGATTCCCCAATAAATTTCGAATATTGTTGTTTGAACTATAAACAACTTTATAATCTGAATCTTTACAAATTTTTGCTAGGCCCTTTGTAGCCGGATGAAACAGAATTATGCGAAGTGATGTATGACTTTTTAACACCACTGGCCAAACGATTGCATTTATTTTGACCAGCAAGTGTTTAGTCGTGAAAAATTGCAGCCGACAGGGACGTTTTTGGCAGATATGATGTTATGGATTTGACCTTCCACAGTAAAGAGGAGCCTTGCCGATTCAATAATTCTGCCAAAAAACGAACAAAAAAACGAATTCAATTTGCAAACTTTCTTTCAAAGTTTGGGTAAGGTCAAACTGGATGATGACAACCTTCCAGTCGGCTGTAAATAATACACGGTTAATAATTTTTAGATAACAGGAAAGTGTATTCTAATTCCATTTGTACGAATACTTTTTTAGTTTAATTTCTACGGCAATAAGCAATGTCGCTACTTGATAATTTAATTTGCCTATCTCTGTTTAAAATGTAATTTACTCAATATTTGACCTTTACGCGCAACCGCTGTATTCACCGCCAATGTCACAAAAACCAATCAACATGTTTTCTAGAAGGATCTTTCATGGAATTTAACAGCTATTTCTGCTTTGTATTTCATTGCAACTATTAAAAAGTGTTTTATAACGGCAAAGGTTTCCATAACTGAATTGAAAAGCAACAGCTATGATGGCATGGTTATCTCGTGAAAGAACTATAGAAAATAGGCTCTGCAGAAAAACAATATAAAAGAAGACCAAAAAATACACGAAGTGGAATAATTACAAAGATGGAAAAGACATGCAAAGGGCGTAAAACCGTTATTGCCGAGAAATTAGTCCTCCGCAGCGCTCCGGCAGCCTGACGTCACCACAAGCAGGTGGAACTGCCTAATGATAGTATTTACTCTGCCTCGAGCCTGCAGAGAAGAATCTCATATTGGCCAGTCCTACCTACCTGTGCTGACGTCAGGCCGGAGCGGTGAAACACGAAAAATTGAGTTTTGTTTTTGGTAACAGACCAACCACTCAACACCACAGGTATAACAAGAATATGGCAAAAAGTGAAAAGAAATATTATCGATAGTTTCAACAAATCATACGAACAGTGATTCTTCTAGCCAAAGTATGTAACTCAGATATGTACTAAATTCCATTTCCAAGAGTGCGTAAAGCACGGAGTTGTCCATGACTTACCAGTTATCCATATGGATATGCGGTACTTACTTACTCACTTAGTCCTATGCCTTTTTACCGTTAAGTGTAAGGCGGGTGGGGTTGAGTTTGCTCCGTCGATGGCGTTTTCCACTTTTCTTTCCATAGTTTCCTATCCTGGGTCACTTGTTTTATTCCTGCCCATTTTATTCCCTTGCTCGCTGCACCCTCACGTATTCCCTCCTCCCATGTTTTCCTGGGTCTTCCTCTTTTATTTTTTCCCGGCACTCGCGTTTCATACACTCTTTTTGTTATTCTGTCCCTTGTCATGCGGCACACATGTCCGAACCACCTTAATTGACCTTCCGTTATTTTCTCCGTTACGGGCTCCATCTGTAGGTTTTTCCTGTATGTATCATTTCGAATCCTATCTTTTTTCGTTTTATTTTCTATCCGTCTTAGAAACCGCATCTCCATTGCATTTAGTCGTGTTTTATGCTTTTCTGTTAAAGTCCATGTTTCGCTGCTATACATTATTGTCGGTCTTACTACTTTTTTAACTACTTCTGTTTTTATTTTCCTAGGCACTTCTTTCTTCCCCAAGAAGGTCGTTTTCATCATATTGTATATTCTTCCTGTTTTTCCCATCCTGTCGTTGATTTCTTTGTCTATTTTACCATTGTTCTGTATTATTGATCCTAGATATTTAAAACTTTCTACTTGCTCGATTTGTTTCCCTTGTAGTTTTATGCTGTGCGTTTTATTCTCTCTCGCCACTACCATACTTTTTGTTTTCTCAATGTTTATTTTCATGTTTATTTTCTGTAATTCTTTTTCTAGCACCTCCAGGTTATGTTGTAAATTATTTTCAGAGTCGCTCATTATGGCCATGTCATCTGCAAACATGAGTTCGTTTATTTCTGTTTGTTCCATCTGCCAGTATCCCAATTTTAGCGTCTTCATCTTTTTCTTAGCATTTTTAATTGCTTCATCTAGCACTATTGAAAACAGAAGGGGGCTCAACACACATCCCTGCTTTACTCCTATCTCTGTTACAAACTCTCTTGACTCTTCATTGTTCGTCCTTACTATGTTTGTGTTATTTCTGTACATTGATTTTAGTATTTCTATCGTTCTTTTATCTATCTTTCTTTTTCTTAGTGCTTTCCATATTTGTTCTCTATGTATCCTGTCAAAGGCTTTTTCGAGATCTATGAAGCACATGTGTATTTCCCTTCCTTTATTTATCAATTTTTCGCTGACTTGTCTTATGGTAAATATCAAGTCCTGGGTGCTTCTCCCCTTCCTAAAACCGCATTGGGTATCTTCTATTGTATTTTCTATTCTATTCCTTATTCTTTCCTCGATTATTCTGGCGAATACTTTCGCTGGGACGCTCATTAACGTTATCCCTCTGTAGTTGTCACATATTCTCTTATCTCCTTTTTTATGTATGGGGAGTATGATTCCTACATTCCATTCTCTTGGTATTACCGTGGTCTTCATTATTTCGTTTAGCAGCTCTGTAAATTTGGTTATACCTTCGTTTCCCATATACTTTATCATCTCCGGTGTTATTTTGTCCCTTCCTGCTGCTTTTCCTAGTTTTATCTTCTGTATGGCCTCCCTAACTTCTTTCTCTTTGATTTCATCAGTTCCTTCACTTTCGTTTAACCCTTCTTGTTCCTCCGTTGTGTCGTCTTCTGCTTTTGTTAGTTCTTCGAAATGCTGTCTCCATCTTTCCATTATTTCTTCTTCTTCTGTAATTATGTTTCCGTCTTTTCCCTTTATGTTCATCATATTATATTCCTTTTTCTTCCTAAGTTGTTTTAGGGTTCCATAAAATAGTTTTTGGTTGTCTCTGAAGTTTTCTGTCATCTTTTCACCAAATTTTATCCACGACTCTTTTTTTGCATTCTTGATCTCGTTTTTCACCTCTCTTCTTTTTTCTTTGTATTTTTCGTATTCTTCTGTCTTTTTTGTACTTAAGTATCTTTCCCATGCACTTTTTTTCTCTTTTATTTTAGCTTTTATATCTGAGTTCCACCATTCTGTATTTTTCGTGCTTTTATTCGTTATTCTCCTTTTCCCGCAGCTCTCCGTAGCTGCATTTAATATATTATTTTTGAGCTTTTCCCATTTTTCTTCTACACCTTTTATATCTTCCGCTTCTCTACATTTTTCATTTAGTATTTCCCTATATCTTCTTTGATATTCGGGTTCTTTTAATTTATAGTTCTTTATATTTTCTTGAGTCTTCTTTCTTCTTTTGTCTATTTTTTCTGTTTTTTCCTTTGTTAGGTCCATTTTTACCAAGTAGTGGTCGCTTCCTATTTCCGCTCGTCTTGTTACCTTGACATCTTTTACTTCTTTCCATTTATGGTTACTTATCAGAAAGTAGTCAATAATTGACTTCTCATTTCTGCTTTCCATAACTCTTGTGTATTTGTGTATATCTTTGTGCTTAAATTTCGTGTTTGCTATCACTAGGTTGTTTTCTATACTTATTTCTATTATTCTGTCCCCGTTATTATTTTTTGTCGTTTCTCCTTCTTTTCCTAAGTACTCTTCTATTCCTGTATTCTGTTTTCCTACACGCCCATTTAAGTCACCCATTACAAGTATATTTTCTCCTCCATCGTCTATTGCGTTTTGTAGCTCCTCAAAGAACTTATCTTTTTTTTCCTTTTTTGCATCGTCGTTCTCCCCGTATGCTATTATTACATTCCATATTTCTTCTCCTAATAGCTTCATTTCAATCTTTAATAGTCTTTCATTTATGTATTCTTCATTTATAATGTATTTTATCATATTTGGCCTTATTATTAGTCCTACTCCACCTCTTGCTCCTTCCGTTTCTTTCACTCCTGACCAAAATAGCCAGAATCCCCTATGTAATTGCTTCAAACCACTCCCTTTCTTTTTGGTTTCTGTAATTCCTAGGACTTTTATTTGCTGTTTTATCATTTCTTCCACTAATTCTTCTTCTTTCCCTGTGATGCTACTCACATTCCATGTTCCTATTTTCATCTTTTCGCATTGGCCTTTCTCTTCTTTTAACCTTTCCTTTTCTTTCCCTTCTCTTTTGCCTTCCACTTTGTTTTGGATTTTGTTGTGTATCTTGGGTTGTTTGTCGTCGTCCGTGTCCTTCGCCAGTTTCGTCTTAATTTTGGTTCGGTTATTTTTTGTTAACAGTTTTTTGTTATCTCTATAACCCCCTTTTCTTCATCATCCCAGACGTACTCCACTCCATCTATGTTGATTTTCTTATAGCCGATTTTTGTTCTGCGTCCCTTACTTCTCTCTTCTTTTGCAATTTTCCTTATTTCTGCTTGAATTCCTCTTTCTTTCGGCGTCATGTCGTTATCGATATATATATTTGTTCCTTTTAACTTGTGTTTATTTTTCATGACTGCCTGTTTATTTTCCCAATCCATCATCTCGACCAGATTCACATTCATGCCTTTTTTATCTTGCAGTAATATTACTGTCTTCACTTCTGCTTCCACTCCTAGTTTTTCTGTGAGAAATTGTTTTGTTGCTGCTTCCTTCTGGTCTACAGCAAATTTTACTCCTTTGATTACCAACCTACACTTTCGTTTTTCTTTTTCTATCATTTCAAACTTATTTTCAAGTTGGTCAATTCTTTTTATGAGTTGCTTTTTTTCAGTTTCCCATTCTTTCTCTCGTTTTACCATTTCTTCGCGTAATTTTTGGTTTTCTTCTGTGCTTTTCTTAATTTCTTCCCTCATCGTTCTAATCAAATCTTTTATTTCCTTTAGTTCTCCCATTTTGCCTTCACTGTCTGTTATTTCCGTTTTTTGCGTTGGCGATCTAATTATTTTTTTGCTTCTCTGATAAATCTCTGCTTCTTTTTCTTCACTACTATTTAGATCCCTATCCCTTTTCAATCTCCTACTCATTTATGCTAGTCTATTTGATAGCGTTTATTTTTATTTAACACCCTTGGTACATCTGAACGTTTTGCACGTTTAATAAAAGATAGTCGCGCACCGGAATATTCGCGTTATCTCCCGTCTGCAACCGCGTGCTGTCGCCGGCACCAGCCAGATGCTTGACCCTCGGGCCCGCTGAAGAAATCGCCGCGTTTGCTTTCGCGTTTACTCACGGTGCTTTATGGAACCCCTTCTAAGTCTAAATATTAAGATATCTTCTCCTTATTATGCTCGCTACTTCTTTTCTATTAGTTTGTTTTGTTATGTGAGAAATAAAACCGCGTGACAAGTCTCGTACACGAGTGATTTATCGCCGCTGGTCAATTTCACGTCCGTCCGCTTTCACTCCACAAACTCAGAGTTTGATATTTTAAATGATGCAAAATCAAGCGAAACTCCAATATAGCGCACTGGTGCTTAAGTGCATGTGCGTGATAATCCAATTCTCAGTTTGTCTGTGGTTTTGCAAAATGCTCAGCCAATTGAAACAAAACACGAGCGTCTCAAGCCAGATCCAATCTTGGCTGCCGTAAAGGTGCGAATTCAGGTTAGCTGTAGTTTAAGATATGTGTGTACTTAGTACAAAAAATACATGTGTATTTATAGGCTGTGTTTGTGTCTGTAAAAAAGGGATTTATTGCAATCGTCGACAATAATATTGAATTTGAATTCCCCCACGACATGAGAGTTTCTCTCTGAGAATATTCCGTAAATATCAAAATAAACCAGTGGAGTTTTCCCCAAAATCACAACTCTAGAAACAACCAAATGAAGATATAAATAAAGAAAACACATTTTTAGCTTGGGGGAATATAGTTTCAGGGAAGATATTGGTAAAAATTTGGTGGACGGTCCGGTCTATTGCGCATGCGCAAAAATGTAACAGTGGACATAAAAATGTAACGTTGAACATACTCTCTCCTCGTACTTTTTCTCTAAAAAGAATCATCAAGACCTAACAACTAACCTAAACCGATAACGTGAACCACCGCCAAGAACTCAACAACATTGCTTTAAACATTACGAGACGATAGAGGCACCCACAACATTTTGACGTACGCTGATCGAACTATAAACCTTATTCCCCTCGCAGCGCATGCGCAGTAGCCCGGACCGTGCATCAAATTTCACCCAAGATATTAAGAAGAAAATTTGTGATTTAAAAAATTGAATTTTTTACTTTGAATAATTTATTACGATGTGCACGAGAAGAACTAAATTATATTGGGTTCCGTTCAATATTATACTATACATTAAAAAAAAATCGAATATAAGTACAACTATGTGAATGAATGAAAACTGTCGCGTGAGAAGGGTCATGTCATTTCTACCAGAGCATTTTGTATTATCTATTACTTCGACAAGAAGTGTACGAAGTATTGAAATTCCCTCATATCGAAAACCACCCTGAGTCAAATATCTCTAAAATTCGTGCCAACCGACTAATGAACCCACTATACCAAATCTCCGTCTCGGCTGTGCGGATCTTTTGTTGAAGACCTTAGCTTACTAGATCCCTCCCCCGTATTGGGGGGTGCCTAAACGTGCTGTGTGGGGTATGTATGTTCGTATGTGTACACGATTCCGGTCGCCAGGAACCTTCCTGAAGTCTTGGATCGTTTTCATACGATAGGTCCTCCGAAAATGAAGGCAATATCAATTTTTGAGGTATGGTCGTCGGCAAAAAAATTTTTTTGAGTTTTTTTTTATAAATAACTGGTTCATAACATTTCATTGTATTAGCGAAACGGAGTGATGTTGAGTGTCGAAGTATTCTTGGAAAGTACGGAAGGGCGCTTTCCTTGGGTACCGTATATTTTATTTTGAAATGCCTTGTTATATGTTTAGCATAAATAATAACTTCTAATAACTTCTGTCAACAAAAATCATTAAGAACTAGTTATTTATAATATATTTTTACATTAGTACCTATTAGATAAATTAATGTCTGGAAATGTAGATATTTCTGTAGAGTTAGATGGAATCATGTTTAAATATTTTATCTTCATCCGTGTTGTTATAGCGTCTTAACCAAATTAATTTTAGTATCGTTAAGAACTTCATTACCGCACTGAGTGCGGTAATGGATATTACCGCACTCAGTGCGGTAATGGACAGATATTACCGCACTCAGAGCGGTAATGAATATTACCGCACTCTTTTTATACAGTGAACCAGAGTTTATTGATGAAGATAAAATATTGAACAATACACGTTTGCTTATGGCACACAACGAAACTCGTTTGATTGCCGCAAAACTCGGCTCACCGCCTCATTTTGGCAATCAAACTCGTTTCGTTAAGATGCTCATAATCAAACTTGTATCGTTAATATCTATAAATGTTCTTAAAATAAAGCAATACCTTATTTGTTTATTTAATGTCAATTTAGCTTTTAGTAAGTGTACCACATGTTCATTAAAATAGTCTATAATGGGCGGCTGTGGAAATCAAAGTATGAACAATATGTTGCTGGTACTGTAAGTCTATGTCAAATTCGAGGTTATCAGGTTAGGTTTTCCGTCAGTTTTGACACGAAGATTTACCTCAGTGTATTTGGCGACGAGTGCAAAGTAGGGGGGGGGGGGGTGATGCGGTATACGGAAGTCGAAGAATTTGCTCTTCAGATAAGAATGCTGGCATCTATTGCGTTCGTTCCTGTCCAGGATGTGGTCGCTTCATTTGATGAACTTCGCGAAAGTCAGTATTATGCTGCAGAGTTTCCTGATTTCCGATTACTTTGAAGATAACTAGATTGGGCGCCAATAAAATCGTCGTAGGCCACCACTATTTCCACACGCTCTATGGAATTGTCATGAGGCGGTCTTAGAAAATCTTCCAAGCACTAATAATTCTCTGGAAGAGTGGCAACCTATCTCACATCAATACACATTAAAAGTGTAATGAAAATGTAAAAGTTTGAAAAAAATCGTTAGAGCCGTTTTTGAAAAAATCGAAAAAAAAAACTGAAAAATCACAAGAGTAAACACAATACTTCCGGCTATGCGATTTTCTTCAAAACCTAGCTGTCTCATCTAGGTAGTACACAAACCTTATATATGAAGTTTCAACGCCATACCTCTTTTCGTTCTTGAGTTATTCTGTTCACGGGCAGACTGACACACAGACAGACAGACCAATGAACAGAAACATGTTTTTTCTTGGGTTCAGGGTTTTTGCTTCCAGGACTTCGTCGTTTTGTCAAAGTACTGACATAAAAATGAGCGTAACTTTTTTACTTCGGGACCTATCAAAAAATTTTATGGAAGTTATCGATAGAAATCGTCGGCGTGCATACTTGAACTCCCATTAGAACTACCGGAACTTTAAAAAAATGCTTCCGGGACTGGTCGTATTTTGAAAAATGCAAAAAACACAAAAACACGCGTAAGTTCATTTTTTACTTCGAGTTCTGTAAAAAAATGTTTGTTAAAGTTATCGATAGAACTCGTCGGGGTGCTACTACAACTTCCATTAGAACTACCTGAAAAAATAAAAAAAATGTTTTTTCTGGTATAATTTTTTTTAATCGTTTTCTGCATTACAGTTCTAGTAGCACCCCAACATGTTCTATGCAAAAGTATTGTGACATTTTTCAATAAATATGTCCGAAAAAGAGTTATAGTGGTATTTGTCAGAGGAAAAAGTGAAGTTAGCACCCCAAACTTTCGATTCGCATTTTTTTCCCTTAAATACATAGAGCTACTTTTAAAAATAGCAAGGAACTCTAGAACTCGTGGTACTAACTTCGAAGTGGTGACAATCTTGGCGAGAAGTATTTAAAACAGCAAAATTTTAACACTTACTGGTCTACTTATATGTAAGTTTACTTTGTTTGTAAAAGCGTCTTCTAATTTTAAAGTGACGTTATTTGCCGCCACAGATTTCTGTATTATGGCCAAAATCATTTCAATCGGGTTTAGTTCAGGAGGATAAGGCGGTAGCCTCAGTACAGCGTGTTCGTGTTCCTCTATTATTTTGTCGATTTTATAACGCCGGCGCTAAGACTGCACCTTTGATTAATTGATGCAACTGTACCTTTGTTATGTCTGGAGAACTAGCGATGCCTTTTTCTCTTAACCAGTCAATCTTTAAATGCTTTTTAATGTTTTGATTTGGAGCTGGATTTATTTGAACGTTGTGATAAGGAGACTTCTCTATCACTAGAGCTGATTTTTTTGGTAAACTGCGGATGAGCTTTTCTTTCAACCATTTCTCGTAATTTTCAAAGTTCATCTCGTGGTGATAGTCGCCGGATTTAGTGCCAGATTTAGATATTAACAGAACGTTTTCATCAAATCCCACATTCTCGCCACCTGCATGTAACATAATTAATCGTTGCCCTTTCGGAATGTTAAATAAGCCGTTTTTACTCCTGTCCGACCAACCGTGAGATTTGGTATGGCCACTACGTATATACGTGTAGTCCATAAAAATGATTGGTATGTTGTGTCTTCTATACATTTGTCCCTTTTCTAAGTATGTTATTCGGAGACCCCTGATGTCTATTTTATTTGAGGTTATTTTCTGTAGCAAGCCATCGGAATCCCATTTTGCCCTAAAGTTTTCGTAGGGACGTTTAGCAGCCAGAAAAAATAGTTTTTTTAAAAATTAAATAACAATGTTTAACGGTAACACGTTGGTTGTTAGTTTTGTGGAAATTGTAAATCACTTGGCGCATGTCATAAAAACTAATATCATCTAAATTGGTTACAGGACTTTTTCATGATCATTCTTTCTTGGGAGATTTAAAAACCTTTCCCGCCGCTGTTCTTCATCGTTTACATTTTCGTCATTTTCTATCGTGGAATCGCCGGCTGTTTCGTTGACAATTCTATAAATCGACGTCATAGGAACACAAGTTGCCCTAGACACATGTTTTTTTAGTTCAGTTTCGGAACAACTTCTGATATGCATGCGTTGTGAACGTAGCCCGTTTCCACTTCTCAACTTTGACATAGCGGAATATAGTTTAATGAAAAAACAATAAAACAAATAAATTGAGCACCTTGTACACGTACAAAGCAACGCAACGGTATCGAGTCGAACAACCGTGACGAACGGATGTGATAGTTAATCGCAGCGACAACGTGCGTGCCAGTGCTTTCGAACTATATCACTAAAGACAGCATTAAACAGAAACCTTGTGAAATTAATTTTCTTTAATAATAATAAATCAATTATTGGGCCTATCGGAAGGCCCAGTACGCAATGAATAATAAACGTGATAGCAGTAACCTTTCTCCTCCGCCTATCTCGGACACCGCTAAAAGGTATTTATTTGATCCAAACACACTTATTACAGCCAACAGATACCACATACTAGATAAAACTAACAATAAACCCGATCAAGTAACCGAGCGTAAAAAACAACCGTCAACCTCTAAATTAAAGATACCCCCGATATACTTGCACGAAGCAGGTAATTACACGGAAGTATTAAACGACATAAAAGCTATAACCTTAAGCGAATTTACAACAAACACAAAAGGCAACACGAGCACAATTGAGGACTACAGAAGACTAACAAAATATTACGATGAACAGACTGTTAAATACCACACATTTAAAGATCCAGAGAATGACAAAAATAAATTATCAGTCATGATAAGAAATATACCCCATTCACTGACAGAAGCTGAAATTAAAAGCGAGCTACTAGAATTAAAGTTCCCAGTAACTAAAGTAACCAGATTGTATAATAAACAAAGGATGCCTATACCAATCTGTGCAGTCGACCTACAAAAAACTGATAAAGCTAGCGAAATCTTTCAATTGGAAAAGTTGAACTACTGCATTGTACACGTCGAGCGACGACGACAGAATCCTGATATAGTCCAATGCAAACGCTGTCAACGTCTTGGCCACAGTAAAAACTACTGCCACCTGGAGCCTAGGTGCGTTAAGTGTACAGGATCGCATCTATATACAAACTGTCCCAAAAAGCCAGATCAACCTCCCCAATGTGTCAATTGTGGAGAGGACCACCCGGCGAACTATAGGGGATGCAGCCTTTATAGAAAAATAGCTAACCAATCCAACTCATATCCACAACAACAGCAACCCCAGACAGCCCAAAAATCTATCCCTACAAATCGAAATCAAACTTATGCCCGTAATAGCTACAACACAGCCAATAGGACATACAGAGAAGCATTAAATACTAACCAAAATGAACCAACCAATACAGAAGGTGAAACAACAAACCTACTAGAAACCATCCTGAAACAGATAATCAACCTACTTATTCCTCATATAAAACCACTGCTCATACAATTACTGCCAACCCTGCTCCCAAATGGCGTATAACAAGCATATAATTAATAACATAACAGTTGCCAACTGGAACGCCGATGGCATAAAAACTAAACGTTCCACATTTATCGAATTCCTAGGTAGACATCAAATAGACGTGGCATGTATAACAGAAACCCACCTGATTCATAGCGAAACCCTAAAAATACCAGGCTACGTCATATACAGGCGAGATAGAGAAGGAGTAATAGCTTCGGGTGGAGTTGCAATCTTAATTAAAAAACAAATCATCCATCACGAAAAACAAAAACTGGAATTAAATAGTCTAGAAACAGTAGCAATTGAAGTAAAACTTCAAGACACATTCATAAACATCATAGCAGCTTATAAACAACCTAACAAGAAACTACGAGAACATGACCTTGTGCACTTATTTGACAGCAATCAACCTACCATGGTAGTGGGTGATCTCAACTGCAAGAACAAAATATGGGGATGCCGAGCAAATAACCCAGACGGAGTAAAATTACACAACTATTTATCAACACATTCAATACAAATCTCCGCCCCCACCGAATTCACGCACTACCCATACAGAACCGATCACCAACCGGACATTCTCGATGTAGTTCTTTACAAAAATGTTCGCCACCCAATATATCAAAACGTAGTTCCCGAGTTAGATTCGGACCACACACCAGTCTTGATAAACTTTTACAGTAGCCCACAAATTAAGCAAGCAACGCCAAAACTAATCAAGGGAATAGTAAATTGGGAACTATTTAGTGACAACCTCAATAGCAACATCAAAAATCCACGGAACCTACAAACTACAGAAGCAATAGATAGTGCCCTAGAAAATTACACTGAAGCCATTAAACTTAGCGTTCAACAAGCCACAACAATAAGCAAGACAAGAAAACCACAGTATTATATTCCACCACCTGCTGAGGTTATGAACTTAATTAAGATTAAAAATAGGACAAGACGACTATGGCAAAGACTCAGAACTCCACAGCTGAGAGCTCAGCTCAATAACCTAACGCATCGCATTAAAAAAGATTTAGATGCTATAAGAATAAGCTCATATCAGCAATATATTAAAGAACTCCAGCCAAGGGATCACTCTATGTGGCAGGCAACAAACAGAATACTAAGACAACGACCTACAATTCCCCCTCTTAAACATAATGGAAGTACATACGAAACAGACCAAGAAAGGAGTAACTTGCTAGCTGATACTCTGGAAAAGACCTTTAAACCGTCAACAGAAAATACCCAACAAGTCTTTATAAAAGAAGTATGTAAATACGTATCTAGCCAAGTACCTAAGGAATCTTGCCAAATCCAACCCACATCACCCAGAGAAATTAAAGCCATAATAGACAAATCCAGACGAAATCCCTAACGTTGTACTCAAAAACTTAACAAGCAAAGCACTGGCATATCTTGCAACTACCTTTAACACCTGCTTAAGACAAGGGCACTTCCCCAACGATTGGAAATTCTCACATATACTACCATTTAACAAACCAGGGAAGGATAAAACCAATCCGCAGAATTATAGACCAATAAGTTTATTACCCACCCTGTCAAAAGTACTAGAAAAAATCATACACAAAAGACTGAATAATTATGTGACCAACCAAGATATCATACCTAGAGTGCAATTTGGGTTCAGAACAAAACATTCAACCATCCACCAACTTCTAAGGATCACCGAAATAATAGAAAGGGGTTACGAAGAAAAGCTATACACAACAATAGCCTTCCTGGACCTAACAAGAGCATTCGATGGAGTATGGACAGAAGGACTACTTTATAAGCTAATCAAGCTAAAAACACCCAATTATCTAATAAAAATCATATCATCCTACCTACAAGGAAGAACATTCGCAGTAAGGTTAAACTCATCGCTTTCAACAACCAAGGATATAAAGGCTGGAGTCCCTCAGGGAAGTGTACTGGGCCCACTACTATTTAATATATATGTTCATGACATCCCAATCCAAGGTCAAGCATATACTGCAATGTTCGCAGATGACACTGCGATCATTACACAACACCGTGAACTACCATTATCAATTGCACGGTTGCAACAATCCCTAGATATAACATGCGACTGGTTTCATAAATGGCGAATACAGGTCAACCCAACAAAATGCGAAGCTAAAATCTTCACTCTCAGGCGGTTTATCAGTCCCGCTAACTTAGTGATCAACCAAAACCCAGTTACATGGAATCCAAAAGACTCGGCAATCAAGTATCTAGGTGTATATCTCGACGCGAGACTAACATGGGGTTTCCATCTGGACAAAAAGCTGAACCAGTTTCATGCGAGACTTGCGTTACTTTACCCACTAATAAACAAAAAGTCATCATTGCAAATAGAATGTACCAAAACTATTTACCTAGCAATACTTCGACCAATAATGACGTACGCATGTCAAATATGGGGCAACACTGCTAAAACTAACATGAATAAATTACAAACACAACAGAATAAAGTTCTCAGGATAGCAACCAAAGCTCCTTGGTTTGTGAGGAACAAGCAAATTCACAAGGAATTAAATATTCCAACAATACACAAATTCATAAAAACAACAAGTAAAAAGTTCTTTAAAAACATAAATCAGTGTAACAGTGCGGCCTACTACAACCTAGGAAAAAAAACACTCACACACGTCTCAAAAGAAAGTTAACACAAGACATAGTATTAACGTCAGACTCTAGAGCCAGCGACAGTGAACTAAATTAAATAGTGACAGTCATAGTACTAATGTTGGACTCTAGAGCCAGTGACAGTGAACTAAATTAAATAGTGATAGTCAACCCGTAGGAATTTCATTATTTGTAATTTGTATTTGTGGTCGTAGAAAAAGTATAGTATGTAAAACATTATATAAACTCGTCTAGACACTCGCTTATCAAACACCTACTGAGCTACGCTCCACTCGTGCCTAAAAAAAATCGTGACTAAAGTGACGTTTATAAAACTTGTTACATAATATACTATTATCTTCTCATGATGTTAAAGTGCTACTTCATCTACCCTAGCTGTTAAAGTAGGGATGCGGAAAGTTCGTGCCCCACATTTTGTTCCTCACATTTCGTTTCTAGTATATTTCGGCTTCCCACATCTCGTACCTGGAAACTTCATTCCTGAGCGAGCTCAATTTGTCTAGTAGATTACAGGGTGTTGAAAAACGGGTGCAGCGGTCGGAATGCAGTTAGGAAAATGAAAGATATTTTAATTAATTTATTTATTATAATAAACTTATAAGAATTATATATACTTACATACAAAAGATGTAAACGTTTTAAAATTCATAATGGTAAGCTATGACAATACAGCACAACTTAAGTACCCTCATAATATCATCTAATTACTACCTCTAATGGGAACCCTTCTAGTCCCTTCTAATGACTTGATTAGTATTGGAATTTCGTCATTTCAAACATTCGTTCAAGGATTTAACCCGCTCAGGAACGAAGTTTCCGGGTACGAGATGTGGGGAGACGAAATATCCCGGGAACGAAATGTGGGGGACGAAATGTGAGGAACGAAATGTGGGGAACGAACTTTCCGCAAACTGTTAAAGTAACACTTGACCTTTTGTTTTGAGCCGGTTAAAGCACACTTTAACATTTCCTATTGAAAAAATATTTTTATTTCTATATGCATTTTCTAAGTTATTTATTTTCCCTAATTATGATCTCATTAACGAAATTACTACACTAAAATTCCAACGCCATAGCGCTACAAAAGAAAATATGAAATAATTAAAAATGCTAGTAACTTTAACGTCGATGGCACATGTTGAACGGGAGTGTACTTTTTACCCCATTTGTACAGCAACTGCTACGCGAGGTACAACTTCTTAACTTTACTGGCTGCCTTTACAGTACTTGAATGTATACTAGAAATGGCTACCACTTTCGCCACGCCCTTTCAATTCTTATGTTTGCTTCTGGTAACTGTAGTTTTTCATCTCTTTTTGCACCTTTTCCAGTTGCCAACTATTATTGCTGGCAGTTTATACAACGACATTATGGATTTTCGATGTTTCGTTTTCAGTGTTTTGTCTCTGATAATAACTAAAGTAACAAACTTAAACGATTTATATGCAATTGGTAATTGATTCTCCATATGCCAAAAACCCGACACTTGGAATATCGTAAAATAAGAAAATGAATTATTAACAATATTATTTTCATCAATAAACAGAATTTCATATCCAAATCAAAGTAATTTATGAAAAATGTTTTTGAATGATGGGCTTAGTATCCAAAACACACTTTACCATTGTAGTACAATTATTACAAGTGCTCTAATTTTATGCCATGCCCAGCAACACAAACAATTGATTTGTTAGTTTTTATACTTCAATAAAATTCCCTCTAAAAAAGCGGCCAATAAGGTCATCATATCTGAATAACATGGAAATTAATTATCTAAGGCAGTAAGTATATGAATTTCTTAATCAATTTCCCGATTTCTGTTATAGCTTTATTGTCATTATATATGAAATTGAAATTTTATAGCAGTGAGAAAGCTGAAAGGGGTCGTTATTGTACGACACGTGCCTGTTACGCACAAGGTATAATAAAGACTGATTTGAAGCATTAACGTTGTGAAAAGGCAAATGCGAATTCATAGCGTTTACTGGAGCCTAAAATCATAAAAATCAGTTAACGGCTTGTTGGAGCCTCATGAACCTAATTCTTTTCAATTTCCTCTGTCGAGTTCAATTTACAAAACGGTATTCAATAATTTAGGTCTTATCGTGATGGTAACGTCTAATAAAGCAAGTCGGACAAAATATATTTTAAACTCAATATGTTTATATGTAGGTACTTTGTCTTATCTTAATGTCACTAACTATTTTCGTACCTATATGGATGTGTTTCGAAATAATACTTAATTTATTTTTAATTTCACTTTTAGATATATTATTTTTAGCTTCTTCAGAATTCTATATTAGCAAATATTTTGAAATATATTACGTTATTTCTTGGTATAAATTAGGTGTTGTTTAAACACGGTGTAGAAGTAGAAGAGCCTTGTCATCAAAAATCTTGAAAACGAATCACTTATTTTGTATTCTATCTTTAACATAATTATGGCAATTGCAGAATTTACCAATTGCTATGTATCAGTTGTGTTTGTCAGATGTAATTCCCATTTGTCAACTTTGACAAATGTTGACAAAGAGGCAAAGCGTTTGAGATAAAGTGAAACACAACTGATAAATGAAAAGCAATCGGAAAACCCTGTATTATTATCGCCATGATTATTTTATAGATACTAACGATACAGTTTGATTATGAGCATCTTAACGAAACGAGTTTGATTGCTAGAACGAGGCAGTGAGCCGAGTTCTGCTGCAATCAAACGAGTCTCGGTAAGTACCATAAGCGAACGTGTATTGTTCAATATTTTATCTTCATCAATAAATTCTGGTTCAATGTATTCTTTATATAAAAAGAGTGGGGTAATGAAGCTCTTAACGATACTAAAATTAATTTGGTTAATAGTCTATAACAACACCGATGAAGATAAATATATTAACTTACTATGTATATGACGTTTATTGTATTCGACGTTATGCTACATGAATGTAAACAGCTAGCGATAATAGAACAACGGCACCTGAGTACCCTCATTGGAAGCCACAGCCTTATTCCACTTTTCTAATTTTCATATTCAGTTTTTGAAACAGCTTCTAGCTTTCCCCCCATGTTGGAGATTTTGCCTATACTGGAAAATGTTATCAGCTAGATTGGTGTTAGCTGAAGGTTTCCGCCGCTGAAATCACTTTCCCAACGGGATTGGTGCTTGCTAAAGATGCTATTTTCCTGTCGGTGATGGATATATACTTGCTAATTGGAGTTGCTATGTCTAACTTGGAGCCGCAGTCCTTCCGAATAGCTTCGGTGGAAGCACCGTAGAAGTGCTACCAGTCGAGTTTATGCAGGTACTGTAGTTTTATTACTTTTCGTGCTGCCCCTCTGCCGTGGACTTCGAGATTGCAGAATAATTTCATTGGGTCGCACAGCACGTAATCAAATAATTCGAAGATTCATTTGTGATTTTTATTATGCTCCGTTTGAGCGATTAATTACGACGCGACGATACAAATAAACGACAACTGGACTATAAACAAACAAAATTCCATCACTTACCTTTAATCCTTCCTAGCTACAGGTACATAGGGCTCAGAGGCGAGTGGTTCGTAACGCTGAAGGGGAGATTCGAACACCCAATACAAAATATACGCGTATTTCACGATGAGAACAATGTATGTCCGCAAAAAAATGGAATTAGCCAGCTACGACGGGTGGAGGCTAATTAGTTTTAGGAACGAAAGATACTTTTCGGGATTGAACCAGAGGGCTCTAAGATTTTAGGATTTCTAGAAAAATCGACCACATGTTAGAATACAGCAGTGACACAACTAAAAGAATATAGTCCACTGAAAAAATGAATTTAAACTAAAACGCGAATCCTAAACTTCAAACATACGCTATAAACAAACAATAGTAGACTATGTTATTAGGAGTAAAAGTGAGACTTTATGTGGCGAAACTGAAGTTTATTTAGCCGAACGTTAGTGAGGTAAATAATTCAGCTAAGCCACATAAAGTCACTTTTACTCCGAATAACATATACTATTTTATCCGCAAACGTATTCAGGTAAATTTCATTAATATAAATTTAAAAAAAAAAGATGCATCGGCCGGGAATAGAACCCGGGCCACGCGCTACTGTAATGATATATGAACATACTGATTCACCCGAGCTAATAGCACACGGCCACAGCAGCTGTCACACCATAACCCACGGCGACAGATGCTCCGTTCCGCTTAAAGGTTTATTTAAATTAAAACTTTTTCGTACTCTTTTTAAAAAAAATCCGACCTACGATCTAAGTCTCAAAATTAGCAAAATTTTAAGCCATCATACAATTTAATCGGTCCAGTATCTTCGGAGGAGATAGCAAACAAACATAGAAAAAAAAGAAAGAGAGCAACGATTTTGTGTGCTTAGGCAGATAAAGTACGCAAAAGTTGCTATTTTATCTGCGTAGGCAGATAAAGTGACACTTTTACCTTGTCAATAAAAACACATAATTTGTCACTTTTGTGACGTTTGTGGATAAAAAATATTAATTAACACTTCAACTTACAACGTTTATGCATAGAATTGTAGCTTCGAGTTCAAATCGAATGCCTCGAAGTTTTCTTTTAAGTTTAACTGTGTAAATATTTGAATGTAGTTAAATTTGATATGGGTATTAAATTTTGCTTTTGAAGTATTCATGTAATGCTTATTTGAAACTATTTACTGTGATTGATCATTTAATTTTATGGTTCATATTGTGACCTACGTACAAATCACTGACAAGCCTGTTGGCTTACTGGAAGTGCCATTTTAAACAGATTTGTCTAATACGGTTGTCTCAGTATAGAACGCGCCCAAAAGAGTAGCGAATGCAACTACATATGCACTAAATTTCCGAGTGCCACCACACCGACGTTCGGGAATGTAATTGTATGTCCTTATATTTACATATGTTTTGCTTTAATTTACTAACGAAATTAAATATCCTCATTTAAGTAAAATCTTAATTCCATTTTCTTACATGTTTGAAATCGGGTTGTATTTACCACTGAATCGCTTAACTGTTATTTTTATCATGTACATGCTGCATCAAATTTGTGGAACCACTTTAGTTATTATATGTGAAGTAATGTCCTCTGGCCTTTTATTTATTGCTGAGTAGTGTATCTGTTATTATTGAGCTTATTTATGTTCGCCGTTACGTTTCATCAGGGAGTATTATTACTGAAGCTGGACAACGGCGTGGTGCCCTTCTTAAACCTGCAATATCAGGTAATCTTAGTCTTTTTTGGAACCTACTTCCATCTGCGGCTTGAGCTGTCGCGAGCGTATACTCCCAAGCTACCCCTTTCGGTGACAGAGATTTGTTTATTCGCAGCTTTGTTAGCACTGAGTGCATTGTGTGGTTGTATCGTATAGCTATTGTATATAAGGGTTAACAATCTATTTCTCAGGAAACTATCGTACACACCATCGGTACGGAGTAGCAGAAATAGTATCCAAAGAGGTTGATGAATCAGCAGTAAATTTTATCTCTGTATGAGACCGTGTCATGGTTCCTCAACTACAAACAAATAACTGCATGTTAAACACACTCCAAGTATAAGCACATACTGCTGACCAACCCGATAAACAAGTAAATGCTTTTTATAAAGAAATTAACAATGTGATTTAATACCGTAAAATATGAAATATCGCATTAGTATTAGGAGACCTTATTGCCAAGATGGGAAAGAGTAAATGTGATAAATACGTAGTAGAACATGGACTTGGGCAAAGAAAAATGAAAGATACAGACTACTTCCCTTTTGCCAGGAAAATGAATTGATTATAACGAATATCTTATACAAACTTCCAAATTGCTTTCTTTACACTTCGAAATCTTCTCAAGACTAATCACGAAATATTGTGGAGAACCAAATCGATTACATACTGATAAACGATAGATACAAAAATGCGCTTAAATCTCTAAATTCATACTCCGGTGCGGATATCTCCTCTGATCATAACCCTATAATAGCTTAATTTAACGTTAAACTGGAAAGAAAAACAAATTAGCCAAGAACTAAAAGTTATACGTGTCGCGTGTACTGAATAATCAAGAAGAAATGCAATAACTACAAAGAGAGATTAACACAAAACTAGAAACTCTTAAAATAATCAATTTAAATACTCCAGATGCAATAAATAATGACGATTGGGATGATTTCAAACAAGCTGCCAGTGAAGCAATCCTGATAAAATAAAACGCGAAAAAATCAAAAGAAGAACACATCACGCCTGAAATTCTACCAATGAAAAAATGTTGAATTATGACGAACAATAATAATGCATAAAAATATTCCGAAATAAATACGATTAAAAATAGAAAAGACAGAAAAATATTACGATAAGAACACATGTAACGAAATAGCACTATGGTAAATAAATGATATATTTAATGTACACAAAAACGTCAAAGAAATGGCAGAAACAAATAAACGGATACAAGCTACTGTACAAACTGATAAGTACAAAATAGTGATTTGTACAACTAGCTTTGAAAGTCATACTTTTTTCATGAATTTGCAGTTTGATAACGAAGGCGAAGCCCGAGTTAATCAAACAAAAGAATGAAAAAAAGGAATTTCAAAACGTGTTGTACACGTAGTTTTTTTGCATGGTGATCTTTTGGTCGAAATTTTTGTCGAAAAGGTCTTCGAAATTGACAACTTTCAAATTGACATTTCAATAAAATCTAGTTAAAAGAAGTGTACCTTTTTCACGATTTTGGCGTTAAAAAAGTGGAACTTTCAATACAATTTTTCGATAAAAAAGACGACTTTCACAATCACTAAGATAATAACGGAATTGAAAGAAAAACCAAAAAACACAGATAATATATTGAGCTGGCGTAAAGACTCCACGTTGCGGTGCCAGTTTGTGCTGACTGCCTTAACTGTAAAAGGCTTTCTTTAAATAGAAAATAATAATCAGGGCAAATCACCACACTACTCAGGGTATTTTTTATTGCCCTTTGCCTGTCAATATATTAGGCTAATCAAAATGAAATGTATTCCGGCAAGAACACAAAACTACTCTCTCAGATTGAGTTCAAATCTGAGTTTTATTTGAAATGTTGTTTAGAATATTTGACTCAGCGTAGCTCATATAGGCAATTTTAGTACAACAGCTCTACTAGATTCGGTTACTCATAACCTCACAAACTTTAAATTTACTACAGAAGGTCGTTAGTGCATGTAGCGTGTATTTAATGATTCAAAAGTGAAATTCTGCAAGGAAACGTCAGCTAATTGAAGTAAACCCCGCCTAGCAACAACTAATTCGATTTTGTTTCAGGTATGATGTCAAACGACGCTAGTTGTCGTTTGCTCTTGGCTTCCTATGATGGTCTCAAATTCTTGCAAAAACCGCAATTTTTACTGACGCCATTCAAATTACTCAAACTGAAACGAATCTGGACGTTTGGAAATACGGTGGACCTCTTCCACAAGGTGTAATCTAGCAGTTCACTAGCTTTTCCGGCTCCTAAAAAATCAAAACATGGCAACCCCTACCTTTCAAATCTGCCGATTTTCGCCACGGAGATGGTTGCAGGTAACTCCGAAGTCCTAACTCGCTTGAACTCGCTTCCCTGGCGGCAAAGCTTGTTCAGGATGCTCGCTCACACCTTCCTGGGTCATTGGAATGGAAAAACCTAGCTTTGCCAGCTCAAGTGGCACGGTACCGAAGTTTGAAGTTCTCAGGTGTCCGCTGCCGTTGTTCAGCCGAAGGCGGTTTGTACACATTTATAATTTTATCACTGGGACACTTTCAATAACGCTTCCACAGATGCCTGGTAACGGGTATAATAAAATGGTATACTTTTTAACTTGGTAAATACTTTTTTTATTATGTTAAAACATTAAATTTACTGGAGCACAATTTGCTCAAACTTTGTCAATTTTCAGCAATTGTTCTTATTGTTTGACAAAACAGCATCGCGTTGCTTAGTAACCGCTATCTGTAATTGTTTATAGGAAATTAGTTTTAGTTGCAATTTTACATCAAGGAATCAAATTTGATAACATGTTTCTTAAATCTAAAGGTTGTCTTTATTTCTTATACCTAAAAATTGTTCTTTCTCGTCACATAAACGTTTTTATAATCACTGCTCTGCTATAATCACTTAGATTTTACAATGCACTGGCACTGGATTTTCTTCAATTCAGTTGCCCTCGTTCTCTATTACTCTTTGCAAACCTTATCTTGCTTCGATTTCCATCTACCTTTCAGATTGCTTGCTTTTCACTGGCCTGTACGTTTATTAATAACTCTACGCTCATATTATGCACATAACCAACCCTTTCTATCATTTAATTTCATTTGATTTGGCTTCAAATATGCTCTAACCTATCATATTAGTTATATTATATTAGCCATCTTAAATCTTTCTTTTACTCAAACTTCAAATTGCACGCCAATTCATCACCAATTAATCCCTAGCAAGATTTGTAGGTCTTAATGATAGATCAACTCACCACCCGCATTAATCCGCTACTTCCACATTAATTATTTTTAAAAATTTCAAAGTGACTTAATTGCTGCCCACCCACAGTTTAGTATGAAGTTCCTACTCAGGTAAATAAATAAGCGAAATTTGGTGAAAACACTTTTCTTAGTAAATTAGTGCAAAATAACGTTACTTAAATAATATATTGCAATAAATTTTGGTGCGCTCAAAAAATAATAATCTATTGTTTGTTTCGATTAATGCAAAAAATAATCTAGTTATGTTCTCTTTTTGCTAACCACGTCCTGGGCGACAAAAATGTTGCTCCTTTGCTAATTATTTATGCATTACACATAAAAATGCTTCACCGAGTAAACTGACCTATGCACCGTACCTACACAAAACGGTCGACTGTCCCGAAATGTTGCTACTAACCGAGAGCTACACTTACCTTACCCCTATTAATTAGCTTATTTCAAAGTACGACGGTGAAGGTCAAGGACTATCACAAACAGCTGTTATTATTTTGTTTAGGAAATATTTTTCAATATTAAAACTTGGATGTCACTGAAAAGTTTATATGGATTCTTTATTTCCCAGGACCATCGAAATTTACACAAATTGTTAGGTTAGACTGGACAACAATTTATTTGTTAAACGAGCGTTGGTATTCGCTTATTAGATCAAAGGATAATTGCTTTTGATACTTTGATGCAATTTGAGCATTTACAATTCCGTGGACAAGGCAACAGCCAAAAACCAGAGTAAAATCCTGCTTATAATGGTCTTCCACAAACCTAGCGCGACGACACCAAGATGGCTGCTCACTTAGATTTCGGGATAATGGCCACCGTTGACAAAGAAAAACACAGGTGGTATGTGATGGCGCCTTTAACTAAAGTGTTTTTGGTAGACTGCACGTGTCTTGAGCCCATTAGAAAAGCTTCATACACTTGGATATTACGGTGAGTTTCACGCAGAATTACAAATTTTACTCGTGTAAATGAAAACAACCGCTTACTAGAAACAGCGTTTTAATGTTGATGCTCCTAATCTCATACAAGAAATAGTACAATTCACACCACACTTATTTTTAGAGCAGTTTTCAAATTGACAAGGAGTTTCAAAATTTGACTAAATGGTTCAGTAGTGATTCGAGAAGTTAAAACAGAATTGACGATTCAAGCCCGCCAAATGCGCTTTTCTCTAGAGTTCACGGCCCTAAAACGCATTCCATTTTTTTAAACAATAGCTCAATTGGCTCCCATTAAGTCCAGGAGCACTTGTTTGCTAACGTAAACACCAGGCGCTGAGTTTCCGTTACAAACAAATACTAGAGTTGGCGGAAAATCTGCGAGTGACGCCAGAAAACGGCGCGAATATGTCATATGAAACCCGGGAAATATAGATATTAATTCATTCTAGGCTTAACTTTATTAATTCTAGGCTTACCTTTATTAACTATACTAAATTACGTATCCGTACAGGTTGCTACAGTTGATGTATGACCTTGGCACATCCGTTAGACCGCTGTTGAGGAATCCACCTGACAACCTTCTGTACTTGATATTAATCGTTGTCAGGTCAATGACGTTCAGGTTTCCCATCGCCGCTGTTCATGCGGATATCGCTAAGCTAACGACATAACCCAGTGACATACATTCATCGAAAATGGACCTAAATATGTGATTCAGGCGCATGGCTTTGTTTTTGGTAATTTAGCTTTAAACATGGTTATTGTTTTTCAGAAAGGTTAACCTGTGCTTGTAAACCGTTCTGCCTAGATGCAATGTGTTCCAATGCCTTTGAATAATTTCCACCTCCATTCAAGCCTGCTGCAAACTGTCAACCCAATTACTGCTCCGAAACTGTGCCACTTGCTTCCTCCAGGTCTCTGAACTCCATCAGCTCTTAGAATACGTCCTGTACCATCTCCAGGTGTCTTTATCACTATGCTGGGATAGCAATGGGTCGAAGAAAACACATCTCGGACCGAATTGTGCATCGATCACATTTGTTGGCATTTCGATACTGAGCGCACTATTTCATAATATTACTCTGCCATATTTAGGCATACAATATTTGTCTAATTTCGAATGCTCGTCGTGTAAGATTGATTTAAGACTACAGTTAATTGCTACACACTAAAAATGATTTATGAGGATTTAACCCTTTGAACTTGTAAAATATTAAATTGTTGTATTTGTGTATGACTACTAGCATTTAAATTAATTTTAGGAGCGTTTTTACACTAAATTCTCTGCTAGTGATATTGTAATTTATCAGTCATTCTTATTAATTTACAAAAATAATTCCTTCACATCGTACTCAAACGAAATTGTGGTGCTTGATTTAAAAAAAGCTGTAATAATTTGTTCCCTAATAATAACATGCAACATACCCAAGATTTTCGAATTGATGATTTTCGCTGGTAATCCGCATAAATCGTCCGCAGCTTTTCTTTTACGCGAATTGCTGAGAGATTGTCTGTTTAACTTCTGGACACTGATTATTATTTAACTTGTGCTAAAGTACTATGCAACAAAAAGAATCTGTAAAGGGCTTTACTTAGTACTTCCCTCGTAAGTGGACGTTGTGAGACTAAATAATTTTATAAATAAAATTAATATAAGGATAAAAATATATTCACGTTTTTAATAAATTGCATACATTTTCAAATAAAAGAACATTATCGGTGGTCAAGAGCAGCTGCGAATGGGATTCTAACGTTTAGCGGAATATTGCAAAAGAACGGGCTATTTCTACATACTCTACGGAGCACTTCTTGAAACGTGTGTGCGGGCTGCCTTAAATAGAACCCACTTTTTGCATGTTTTGTTTCACAGCATTTACGCTGTATTTGTTGGGTTCAATTTACGTCAAGATTAGAACCTCGACTATGTGGAAATTATTACTTTTATCTGTATCTCGGTTAAAGCAAAAATAAAAATATACCGGTCATGGACTCGAAATTCAGCGCCTGCGAACGGGCCGACGCATTGGTTTCATTGTTCGGCGGTAGTTCACGGCTTAAGCGGGCAATTGCTATTTAACATAAGGCATTTATTGGCATTGTCTCATACAACATTTATCCTGTATCTATTAGGTTTCATTTTTGGCAATAATGAAGCCTGCACTATGTACAAATTACTTCTTGTATCTATTTCTAAGTTAAATCAAAAATAAACAATTTTTTAAGGTGCTCACTCTGTAATATATTGTATGCTTACATCAATTCTGGTTGCACTGCTAACGTAAAAATGCTAATAACAGATTCAAATAAGCCCAGAATTTGTATTGTATTTGTTGCAACAATAAGATTTACTATTAAAAATTGATAATTACATGAAATATAATTAGCAATAACTGAAATTAATTAACAGAGGTTAGTGATTGAATAGAACAGTATTTTCAGGATTGCGTTTTACTTGTATTCAGAATTTGTGCTCGATATGGCAAATATAGCTAAGTTATAATGACTGACAGCTAAATTGTGTGATGCCATGACACGATAATAAACTCGCTATAAAAGGTTATAAAGCATTGCAAGAATGCACAGATTAATGCTAAGAGCATTTATAAAGCAATCTGAGAATTAATGAAGACTACAAGAAAGTGCTAATAGCTTGTGAATCAGTGTTGTTTTACAGAAAGTGAAAAAGTGCAACTAAAGTGTGGCCAGAGTGTCCTGAATAACATTTAGAAAAACAATTATAAATTAAGATCAAAGATGGTAAACTTACTGAAAACAATTTTAAATCATGTTGCTATGGTGGCCTAGAGTGTCACTTGTTGCTGTTTTGTTGGATAAGCCAAGCCGAAAGCTTGTGTGTTGTTTGGCTCCCCGAGTTTAATTGATTTTGCTTGGTTTGTGTCCCAGAGACATGCAAAAGCAGCTAAAACTGTTCCATGAGGAAAATTCAAGCTTGGCGTCCCTTTGCGAAGACCGGGGACGAGAATTGGCCAGCGAGCAGGAAAACAAAAGCAGATTGGCTTCGCTTTGTACTTTAAAACAAATTCCCGGTTAGCCAAACGACTTGAATATTTGAAATGACTAGTTATAAATTATCTGGGGTGAACTGATTGATTGCTGGTTTATCTGTGTTCAAAATGCGCTAGATTTTCTGTGTTTCAAACTGATTTGTTTGCAGTCAAATATTTGATGTTATCATTCATTCGTTAGAATCGAGCAGTTGCCATACAATGGTTAAATTCACCTAAGTGTAACAACCTAACCCTGTAGATATACGAGTTTCAATTCACATGAATAAAATATAGAAATGTAAACTCCCGACCTCAGCTGTGGATGTTTTCGCTGGACCACAAGCCATTCGAGCTCAAATTTGAGAGAAAGAGCTGTAAAATGGGATATCCACAACTGGAGAGAACGGGGGTACTTCGGAATGAGCTGTAGGGGCAAGCGGTCGCGATCGGCATTCATAAATATTAATCTGTATCAAATATGAAATAAACGGCTTTTCTGTATTTTGTACATTATTAACGAAGACTCTTTTACAACGCAGCGATGGGATCCACCTTTGTGTCTTCCGCTCGTGTTTTGTGTCACTAAGTGCCAAAAACAGATTATCATTAGTTTTGTGTAAAGTGATGGTACTCGACATAGTGCAATCTTACGTGAGTACTAGAAACTAACATTAGCAAGAAGCATGTATGTGTCTTAACCAGATTGTATCGATTGCATAATTGGATTGTAAATTGTAAGGGATACAGACAGAACTTTGAAAGGCCAAGCGCTAGCCGAAAGTTTAGGTCGCGCGGGGTCATGTATATCAATAACTCATGCACGCAGAGCGGGCCTTCCCACGCATGATTGATTTTAACGGACCTAACCCCTAAATCAGGCACGATCGGTTTTAACTGACACCTAAATATTTGACTTTAAACGAATCTCCAAATTCTTGCTAATTTGTGACTTAAATTTGTGCTAGAACTAGTGTTTACATTAATTGACTGACTCATCAATTGACAGCTGTAATTTTGAACTCTAAGAATTTTACGTGTGCATATATATTTACTTGTTATTATTGATGGAAATGGGACGGTCACGGATGCGTTCCACGAGCAGTTCTCCTGCCTCCAGAAGCACTGATGGTTACGACTACAAACGCGCGAAGCTTGCTAGGAAACGTTCGGGGTTAACTACTCGTAGAGTACGATCGCATAATGTCAACAATGAGTCTAATTTAAATGGGCCATCTACAAGTGCAGGTAGTTTTACTCCGCCGACCGATCGCGTCGAACGTTTGGAAGCTGTTGTGGAAAAGCGTTTTAACAACAGGCTCATTCAAGCACAAGATCACCAAGGCTTTATGCTAAACCTGAATGCATCCCCGAATTTACGCCGGGTAATCCAAATCTCACATCTACCAAGTGGATAGCTAAAATTGAACAGGTAAACGGCTGAGCCGACAGAGCCGACTAAATGGTTTAGCTCGCAAATGGTATGACAACTTGCCGTCATATCTAATGTCGTGGATTACCAGGACTACGCAACGGCGTTAAGAAACCTCCTCGGCAGGTACAAGTTACCAATCGAATCCTGGGAGCAGTATTATTTTGATAAGATGGCACTCGTTAGTGCCTGCGACATTACAGGAAAAAGAGCAGTGTCTTGCGTCATAGTGTTAGACGCGTTATTATGTGTGCTATATTAAAATTCAATTTCCGATACTTTTGAAATGTGTCAACGTGGTGGATGCAACTCACCCATGACCACAAGGCGGCAACGGGGCGCAAACAGTGCAGGTTTGAGCATTCCTTGACCCAGTGGCGGAGGCAGGCAGTTAAATGTAAAGGAACATAAACTTACTGAACTGTAAATCTCATCGATAACAATAATTGTACTCACCGGGGGTGGCCTTACCCTGGCCCCTCCGTACTGCTGGCAGAGACGCTACAATGCTTGGCCTTGCATCAGGTAGCATCAATCCTTTGGCCTCTCATCGCTGCCTTCATTGTCTGGGTTAGCTGTCTGTACCTTTCGCTAGTACTGCCCAATAGCAATCCACTAGATTAACTATTGTTACAACCCGTACAGAGTCGGTAATAACTACCGTAGTATACTGGTCTTTCACAGTACAGTGCGGTGCGGAACCACATGCTTCCGCGAATCACTGTGCGAAACGTCGTGCTTTCGCGGGATTCAACTCTTTGACTATCACATAGTCGACTAGCAAAGCAAGAACCTCTGACGTATGCCGGACGCTGTAATTTCCAAAAAGTCTACCAAATGCCATTCTACTAACTACGATAGTACGTACATTCTACTCTAGCTAAATTAATTCACTACTTAATAATATCCTAGCTACGCTCGCAGCTTCGCCTCGCCTTATTGCAACTTATCACAATATAACTACTTGTTTCGCATATAATCAGCACATTTTCACTCGCACGTCGCGCCTCTGTCGCAACCCCAAACGTTCTGTCCTGTTTTTAATTCCATTGCTAACCGAGCCCCTTCGACATGGTGCATTAGTTGCACATGTTCTCCGGGTCCCTGAAACAACGGACCGCGAGCCCAATACATTCGTCAAGATTATATTACATTCCAGGGCTCAAAACATGCCAGAAATGGCAAACGTACTAATTAAAACTTAAAAATAATGCGCTCCAACACCGTCAAACATTTCATCCCTAGCAATAGATGGAATTAAACATGCAAGAACTCAAGCAAGTGCACGGGTGGGCAGATACAAAACCTCAGAAGCCTTGTGCGCTCAATTTTTATCATCTTTAAGGCCCGAGTTCGTCCAGATGTCAGACCGTTTTAAGACAAAGCATTTCCAGTCCAAATTTTACAGAAATTATTCGGCAAGTGGGCATAAGATGCCAATGCAAACGGGAATAAAAAAAATCTGAGCGACGCTGTTAAAACTGCGAAAACTGTGGGGCTAAAAGTGCAACCTTGCCTGCTTACGATATGTGGGTATGGTGGAGCATCTGTGGATGTCGTCGGACAAACCAAAATCTTGTTAAAAGTAGATTAAGCAGAGAGCCAAGTGGAAACACTTATTGTTCCTAATGCGGTTCAGCATGTACCAGTCATGGTTGGACAGTTTTTCCTGAATCAACCCGAAATTCTGATGTTGGTTTCTGGTCAAAATTTTCGTCTATTGTCTGCCAGCGATGACCTGACGCAAGCTTTGCAAGGACCACCGAAGAAAATACCATTGTGGGCAAAGGAAGATACCATCATACCGCCCAAAACTGCTGCTTTGGTTGCAGCACCATCCCGTGGTGTCATCAACGACGATGTTTATGTGCAAACTGGTTTACGTTTACAACCGGGAAGGAAGCATTACGTAAACGATTGCGTAACTAAATCAGAGGATGGCCTCGTGATGATAACGAACGTCTCACAACAGCCGCTACAAAGTCAATGAGAGCAGGCGGCTTAACTTTACGACTGTCGAAGTGCCAGTTTTTCTTGGAAAAGATTGAATACCCAGGGCATGAGATAAGGTTAGAAGGTGTCAAGCCAGGTAGTAGCCAAACTGAAGCCGTATCAAAATTCCCTACTCCGTGGATGTACATGGAGTTCGACAATACCTTGGACTATGTAGCTATTTTAGAAAATATATTAAACATTTTGCCATAACTGCACTATTGACAACTTTAACGAAAAAAAGACGTCAAGCTTGAGTGGGGTATCGAACAACGTAGAGCCTTCGAAACCCTAAAAGAAAAGCTAGTGTCCAGGCCCGTAGTGGCAATTTATGATCCTCAGTCGAAAAGAGAAGTGCATACGGACGCGTCCAAATGGGGAATTGGAGGAATTCTGGTACAAAAGCAAAACGGTCAACTTAAACCTGTAATTTACTATTCAAGGCAAACTTCGAGGGAGGAACAAAGGTATCACTTATACGAACTGGAAACAATAGACACATTAAAGCACTTGTGAACATACCTAATAGGTATTCATTTTAAGGTGCTAACCGATTGCACTGCAGTACGAATGAAATTCCGTAAACGAGATCTGACTCCGCGAATCGAGAGGTGTTGGTTGAGCGTTCACGAGTATGCGTTTGATGTTGAATATCGGCCTAGATAAAAGGTAACACACGCGGGCGCTCTGAACAGAAACCCAGTTACTAGTACATGTGCTAATCTGGTAAACATTTTTGAAGAAGGATGGATATTAAACGCCCAACTAACAGATGAAAGATGCAGGTTTTTAATAGATGTCCTTTCAAAACCTCCCAATGATCGTGAGGAAAATGATATTGACAAGGAATACTGTTTAGAAAACTACATGTTGTATAGGCTTACTTTGAGTGGTAAGAAATGGGTGGTGCCCAAAGGAGCCCGCCGTCAAGTCATTCTTCATTTCCATGACGACATTGGTCATCTATCGCTAGACAAGACGCTATCAGCAATTTCAAAATTGTACTGGTTTCCCGGTATGAGACGATATATCAAAAAGTTTCTGAGTTGTTGTTTAACATGTTTGTACAACAAAGAACCCGCAGGAAAGCAGGCGGGGTATCTTCATCCCATTGAAAAGCTTGCCGTTACATTCCATATTGACCATTTAGGCCCGTTTGTTAAATCTAAGCGCAAAAATTCATACCTAATTGTGATTGTAGATGCATTTACGAAATTCGTTTTTATGAAAGCGGTACCTTCTACGCAAGTACGGCTATTAATAACGTTTCTAGATAGTGCTATTGAAAATTTTGGTGTACCAAGACGGATAATTACCGACAGAGGAAGCTGTTATACAAGTAAACAGTTCTTAGAATTTTCTAAGGGTTTGAATATAAAACATGTTTTAAATGCTACAGCCACGCCTAGGGCAAATGGTCAGGTTGAAAGGTACAACCGCACCATTCTGTCCTCTCTCTCAGCATCTACGAACGATGAAGAGAGATAGGACCAGATGGTGGCCAAAGTACGTTGGGGTGTGAATTCAACGATGAATTCTACAACGGGAAAATCCCCATATGAATAGTTGATTAGATTTGCACCAAGGGGTGTCTCTAACGCTTTCCTTGACAATGAAATCAGTTTGGAGACAATCCACGATACAGACCTTCAAACCACCAGAGCTAACGTAGAATGCTCTGTAGATGAAAAACAAGGCAAACGGAAAGATAGGTACGATGCGCATCGATCTGCAGGAAAGTTCCTAAAGGCTCTTCCCGATCGCAGAGGAAGTACGAAGACGTGGTCTCGCTTGATAAGTTAAAGGCATATAACTTTGAAGTAAGTTCAGAATCGAACGAAGTTCTGACGAGATAGTTGCAATTAACGAAGTTATTGCAACTAAACTGAGATCAGAATCGAACGAAAAGTTCTGATGAAGTTGTTGCAATTAACGAAAATATTGCAAGCGACCTTCTTGCAATTAACGAAGATATTGCAACTAGAATGAGATCAGAATCGAACGAAAAGTTCTGATGAGGTTTTGCAATTAACGAAAATATTGCAAGCGACCTTGTTGCAATTAACGAAGATATTGCAACTAAAGTGAGATCAGAATCGAACGAAAAGTTCTGATGAGATTGTTACAATTAACGAAAATATTGCAAGCGATCTTGTTGCAATTAACGAAGATATTGCAACTCAAGTGAGATCAGAATCGAACAAAAGTTTTGATGAGGTTGTTGCAATTAACGAATATATTGCAAGCGACCTTGTTGCAATTAACGAAGATATTGCAACTAAAGTGAGATCAGAATCGAACGAAAAGTTCTGATGAAGTTGTTGCAATTAACGAAAATATTGCAAGCGACCTTCTTGCAATTAACGAAGATATTGCAACTAGAATGAGATCAGAATCGAACGAAAAGTTCTGATGAGGTTTTGCAATTAACGAAAATATTGCAAGCGACCTTGTTGCAATTAACGAAGATATTGCAACTAAAGTGAGATCAGAATCGAACGAAAAGTTCTGATGAAATTGGTGCAATTAAGGAAAATGTTGCAAGCAATCTTGTTGCAATTAACGAAGACATTGCAACTACCTGAAAAGAGCTCTGAAGAAACCCTACACAGGCGGAATGTGAGACAGATTTATAGTAATAGGATACTAACGTAGACTAAGAATGATTTGCAGGAATTGTTTTCAGAAGTCCGCAAGGTTTTATAACTGTAGTTTGCAGGAGAGTCCCACTTCTGTTATTTTGTGTGTAATTTACTAACCCAACAGTTAAGGTTATTTTGAAGAAAAAGTTAAGGATAACCTCGTTTTACAGTCCAGCCTATTCCACGAAGACGTGGAAATGAGTAGGGTGGCCGACTGTATACTCCCGAACTCAGCTGTGGATGTTTTCGCTCGACCACAAGCCATTCGAGCTCAAATTCGAGGGAAAGAGCTGTGAAATGGGATATCCACAACTGGAGAGAACGGGGGACACTTCGGAATGAGCTGTAGGGGCAAGAGGTCGCGATCGGCGTTCATAAATATTAATCTGTATTAAATATGAAATAAACGGATTTTTTTGTATTTTGTACATTATTAGCGAAGACTATTTTACAAAAAGCAACAAACCTTTAGTTTTCTCATGGATTGTACGTTCTTTTTTCTGTAGTTTGTATGTCCAAACCTATTATTCGATGGCTGCCTCATCAGCCTATCTGTTGGTTTGGCTGGTGTATATACAATAAATATATAAATAAATCATAGTTAAACATAAAAAATCATATTTTCAATGAGCCAAGCCACAGAGAGAGGAAATAGCAAGTCAAAACTTATCTGTGTTGTGTGGTTGCTCAATTATTTATTTATTTTATTACATAAAGAATCGGAGGCACATGAACATAATATTTGTCTGGCATTTTCTCGGTTTCATGCCAGGTAGATGTATGTGTTTCTGAGTTATACCGCCAACAGACCGACAGACATACAAACGATATTAGGAAAACCTGTTTTTCGGCATCTAGGGACCCTGAAACGTAAAAATCTGAAGAAATCTCGGAAAGTGATTTTTTAGCGATTACAATACTTAATTTGTCTTTTATACAAGGGAAGTGAAAAAGAACCATATGAAAGGACAACTAATTTACAACGTGCAGATTGATTTTATGCAAAACAGATTTCATTTGCATATTAACGGCATGAAGAGAAATTTTGAAAAACTAAAATACAGGGTTAGATATCGGATTTTAGAAAATGTATCTACTGAAGTTTTGTATTTGCTATTGCAAACTGTTTAAGAAATGTGAATATTTCGCTTTGTAAGCAATAAAAGTCTTATCAATTAATTAAAAATGACGGGGTCTTGACTAATAACAGCCTAAAATGGAGTGAAAACAAATGGGATAAGCGACATTATGAAGCTCTTAATTTGGTCAAGATGAGGGGTGATACGAATATTTCGAGGAGGGATTGAAGGATTTTTCATGTTAAACATTAGGAATTATGGGTCTTAGATTGGAGGGGTTGCAATTAATTTTAAATGACGACCATAGTTTGGGTTGGCAGTAACGTTTCCGGTTATAGTAGAGTTGGGGTTAGTAGGCAGACTTGTTTTTTATTGAGGTTTTTAATGTAAGGGCACCCTCTATAGTTGACTGTATGTATGTCCTACACCATAGGTAACGCAGGCGGGTTTAGCGGCTTTAGATTTAATGCGTTTAGAGAAGTGATGGCACTGGGTGCATTTATCGCATTGCGGAGGTAGATAACAATAGTTCTTCATGTGTCCCATTAGCTAACAGTGAGTGCACTGCGGCGTGTCACTGTTTCTACGTGTCGATTCTACTGAAATTACACAATGCACCAGCCTGTTCAGATTGCATGTCTCTCGCTTTGTATGAATTGTTCAGTTCAGCTGCTACAAGTGGCATAGGTATCTTTTTTCTGTTCAGTAGTCTAGTTACTTGTACATCTGGGTAACTCAAATTTGTTAATTCCCCTTTTATATCTTTCTCTGTTGATAGAGGGATGCTGCGTATTATTATTGAGATATTCGAGTTTTTTGGATCTCGGTAGGTGTAGTAGTGCAGTTTACATTCATCATAACATTTCGTAAGAGACTACAGACGTCCCTATTTGATTTAGGTGCAGTGGAAAAATCTTTAATTACTTTCTTCATATGCTTAACTACGTTCTGATTATGTGTGCCATTTTGTAGAAATTTTGGGGGGGATATTAGATTTTTTGTTGAGCTTGATCTTGGTTCGTCTGTTTTATTTAAGGGATCATTTTGTGTAGTGTTATTTTGCGTCCGTTGTAGAATATAATACGGAAGGGGCCATAATTGTATATAACAGCAATAAGATAACATGAATAACAAAATCGAATGCTTGAGTAAGAAAGAGATGACCATACGATAAAATTATTTTAGTAGGCATGTTTAGTTGAATTATGTCATAATTAAAATAAGCGTCATGCTTACTCGAATATTTACTATGTTTATATCTTTCTTACTCAAGCAATACGTGTTATTTTCTTCTTCATATTATCTCACTGGTGTTATATATAATTGTGGCCCCAGGGGTATATGTTTTGAGAGAGAAGTTTTTGTGAGTTGTATAAATATCGTTTGTTTATATCATCGTCTTCCGGTGACGATAAGGCCGCAGTACCACTGAGCTACCACTATTCAGCAAAGGTCATCAACTAAAATTCCAGAATGCTGTAAAAAATATCATTATTTTTTCGCTACATGATTTGGTTGAAACGCGTGTCGCACTTCGCTTTGGCATGAAATTTAAATTTGCCTGGCGCCGGCGCCAGCGCTAGAAAATTTAGCCAGCTGCAATGCAATCATGTAAGAGGCTCTCGGTGGGTCTGTTAGGTATTGTACAACGTTTAGATCGCATTCGCAAGGCATACGGTTCAAATCCCACTGCTAATGGTTTTTTAATTTGAAAATTGGTGTAATTCGCATTCAAGTGCTTTCTTTTATTGTTTCTGTATTGTTTGGAACGTGAAGACATTTTGACACCCAGTTTCCTTTGATTTTTAAAATTATTTAGTGTCAACGTTCACTTACGACGGAATTTCTGGGTAAAGCCCTTTACACATCTTTTTCTCTTGGAATACGGTAGCTACCGAAAAGACGGCACCACTGCGTTTAAAGGGAGAAAAACTATTCTAAAACATGACATGATGCACATTCGAATCTTTGTGTTAGTTTTTGAATAAATATTAAATTATAATTTGTATTTGAGCGCTCCTCTTTATTACATAGCATTTTGTGTAAACGTTTGCCTCGATTACCTTATTAATAATCCTCTGTGACACAAACTTTTACAGATATTTTCACATTAACTGCATTTATAGTTTTCAGGATGATTGGTAGGTTTACAGACGTTCCTCGTATAGAAATGTCACTATAATTTAGATGTCTAGACGGTTCCATGCCTCTAAGTTGATAACATGCAGACATTTATCGTCAATGGAATTGTACGGTGAATGTATAGATCGTAATTAACTACAGTATAACGAGTAACATTCTCTCGTTAATAGGCAATCCTTTCACACCCTTTCTAACGTAAGTAATAGGACACGCTGAGAAACAACGGAAATCTGCATGTGTTACTGTTTGACAAAATTGTCGACTAAAACCTTTTAAAATTCATTTCAAAACGAAAATATCAATGTTATTGAAGGCTTATTGGCTATACGGGGTTATTAATATTATTATTATTATTATTAACTTAATTGGTCCTTAATTAATTATTAAGTATAATTAATTAAACTAGTATTATGTTGGAAGGTTCCTTAAAATATGTTTCTCGGTCTAGGATCGACCGCGATTTCTTAGTTTTCGATATTTCTTATAATTTAGAGACAAAAAAAAAGTTTGGGTCAACGCACCATGGTTTTTTGAAAATAGCGGCATTCTATTCTATTCTATACCGAGGAAGAAATTGCGTACACTCCTATACAGTGTCCACCAAAACGTCGGCATAATATATGGAAAATAATTATTTTAGATTTTTCAAAAAAACCTTTTACGTCAATAATTTGTGCTTGTCTAAAAACCTATTTAGCCCTTATCATACATACCGTGTAACTTTTACTTATTTAGAAAATAAAGCTTTTTGACATTGTCAAAATCCGAAAAGTGCTATTTTTGGAAATTTTTAAAATATTTTTCAAAATTTCACATGTCGACTTAATATTAAAATAATTTTTTTTATGTGAAAACTTTAAAGATTTATAATTGAAAAAAATAATATAAGATGTTAATTACTTCTTTAGATTTTTATTATTTACCGAAAAGTGGTATCTTTGCATAATTTCTACGTTTTTTATGCAACTCGCTTTGTAGGAAAAACATTGTTTAATTCTAATGTATATCTATTTAAATGGCTTCAAGAAACTCTAATCTAGCCGTGATTTTTTATTTTTTATTTTATTCTGTACTGAGCCAACAGTCGTTAAGCCAATTATAGGCGTCGCTGTACATTTTATAAGGACTTCCAACCCCACTAACGACTGTCATGATGTTATTATGACATCCGGGACCAACTATTTCCATGGCAGCCGTACCACGAGGCGCCGAGAGAAGCAGCCGAGAAACTCCCATCCAAGTTCTGACCAGAAAGAGCGCTGCTTAACTCTACTAATCGTACGTGGACGCTTGTTCAAGCTATAGCACTCGGGACTTTGTGTGTTAATGAATTACTGTTATAAAAATCCTGTTAATGTTCTTTTACAGTTGTCTAAATGAGATTTTTTAGAATAATAATTGGATAAAAAAAGTTACTGTATACTATATACTACTTTTTTTCACCACTGTGAGTAGAAACACAAGAAACACGTATTTTCATAAAGCCTTACAGTTAATCGAAATTACATCAAAATATTTAGTAGCCTTTTGTTTGTGTTTATGTGTTGAATAATATTCATTTCTTTTCACATTGTTCTTATTTTGTTTATAATGAAAGCTCCCGACAGAGCAAATATGAATATCAATAGTTGCATTCTAGAGAGAAAATGTGTTATTTCTGCTACAACTTTCGTAACCTAGAAACTGATTTCTACTCCCCTCGTGGAACATAGTTTTCTATTAAGTGTTTTTTTATTGCTCATAAGAGTGACACTTAGCCGAAACCGTTAGATCGAGACAAAAAAGTAATTCTAATGTACCAAAGAACACTCATTTCGCCCAGGAAATATAAACAGAATTTTTTCCACTACCGCTAAACAGGAATATCCATATTGTTGTGTACACCCTAGTGCCACCTGGGCCGCTTGCACTTGTTATTATAGCTGGAACTTCTTTAGAGGAAACCTAAGTCTTTTTGCTCCTGAGCGGGGTTCAGATTCCTGAGTTCCTGAGAGGTTGGTTCTCGTTCCTGACTGAAGGATTTTCTTCGACCATTTGAAGAATTCCTTCAGCAGCATCAATTGTGCTACTTGATCTGCA